>VYZP01000968.1:65830-179362 GCA_013400635.1 Hypocryptadius cinnamomeus
TCCTCATCCTTTGTCCCCACCCTGTTCTTTTCCCTTCCCCTGCTGTCAGGCACAGGTTCCTGGCCTGTTTCTAAATCTTTCCCCAGCTCCTCATGCCAAGCTCTGTCCTCTGGACTACTTTTCCTTTGTATCTCACTATGGCTCCTAGCCATGTGCTCCAGAGCTGTGTTTCCTTTCCCCAATGCTTCTCAATCCCTGCCTCCTTTCTTGAAATTCAAAGCCCACGTTCTCCTTCCTCAGCCAATCCTCATAATCCTGTAACTTATTTTTTCCATAGGCTCCTTCATTTTCCTTTCCCCTGGGACTTCCTCATTTCTCGGTAGTTCCCAGCTCCCCATTTCACTCCCTGGCAGGGTGGCCGTCTCCCTGATCCCATCGAACTGCCCATCATCTGCCTACCACAAAACTCAAGTTACAAACCTCTTCAGTCTTCTTCAGAGAAGGTACCATGGCATCGATTACCTCAGCAAGTGCAACCAATCCCAAACCCATACCTTGTCTAGGAGTGCTTCACTGCAGGGAAAAATAACAAAAATATACGTGCCAAACTTTATTGCCCTAAGTATTGAGGGCTTATTCTGACTAATCACACGCCTTGAGTCATTGCACCACAGCCAACAACTACCTTGGAAAAACAACAAAAAAACTCAGCAAGCAAACAGTGATAGAAGCTTTCCCCTCAAAGATCAGAAAGTCAAAGTCATTGCAATTAATGATATTAATGAATTAACTGAAATCCAGGTGGCCAGACAGCATTTTTAGTGCATCTGTTTGCATACACATATTATACACGTAAGGATGGATAGAACTCAGAAGTTTATTTTGTAAAATTCGTCCTGGCCAAGATGAATGCTGGATCTTAGCTGTTATTTCCATTCACAATTGAATTGCAATTTTTGGACAGATTAATCTCAGAGTTTTCATATTAAGATGACAGCTGTTTATGAATCAATTTATGGGCTTTGTCATCTAATGATTCATTTGTTTTAAAATGACCGAGGTAATATCGATGATTCCTTTCACTGGAAATAGGAGCTACACATCCCATTTTACATCAGTCGCTCCTAGTCTGAAGTTGGGTTTTCCTTTGATTGCTTCCTTGCCCATTGTTGGGTTTGCCACTGTTGTGGCTGACGTGCACACAGAGACAAGGAGAGTCACTCTGAGCTATTGGCTGCTCTTCTGACATCAGTGTGTGGGTGCAGAGCCAGGGTTAGTCACTCAGCCCAGCTGTGTGGGCCTGCAGGGAGCACCGTGTCATCTGTCACATCTGGGAGCACACAGCAGCCGCGCGTGTGGGGCTGTGCCGGGGGCTAGGATCCCGGGGCAGCTGCAGCCTGCCAGAGCCTGGCTCCCGGGGCTCAGCTCCTGCAGCAGCTCCCTGGGTGTCCACACATGGTCAGAGGGTGCTGCCAAGGCAGGCCATGGAGCAGGCGCTGCTGGCCAAGCCGTGCTTGTATTAAGTAGCGCTTGTACAGTTCAGAGCCAACATCCTTCCTTGTTGTTACTGATGGAAAAAGAAATTGCTCTGGGATGATTTGAAGACAGGCAAGAAGAGAGTGATTTTAAGGTTAACATTCCTTTAAGGTTTTTACTTCCCAATGTCTTCCCTGGCCTCCCTGAAGCTACCATGATGCCGTAAGGTGGGGACACTATGCCAAGGGAAAGGCTGGATGCACAATTAGCAGGGATATCAATCCCCATGCACAGTATGGAAGGAAGAACAGGATGTGCACAGGATATATCCCCAGGCTACCTCACCTACTTGGTTGGAAGTTATGGTAACATTACTTCGTACTCACACCCTTCAAATAGCACTTCTCACTGACTTCTTTGGCAGCCACCTCCAGATGGTATTTTTAGTGCACACAGATATCATATTATTGAAATCTTTTTATCTACAGCATTTGTGCATTCCCAAGAAAAGTGGACAAGAGTCTTTATGGCCCTGCATCAAATGACTTCAATTCGTGCTGAACAATTCCTGTCATTTTCACTAACAGGCCTCTTGTCCTCTTGTCACAACCCCACCACCACAGACAACGTAAAGTGACACCACTGCCATGCCAACTACTTCATTTTTATCAAGGATGTTTGTAGAGGTGACTTTTAAGGACAGTTATTTGTTCCAACTTCTTACAATGGTACCAAGTAGCCCATAAGGCATCATCAGTTCATTAGTTGCTGAGGTATGGCTCTCTTCCTTATAAACTGCTTGCTGCTTTTTCAGACCTTTTTTTTTTTTTTAAACTATTTAGCTATTTATTTTCAGATTAAGAATATGACCTCATGCACAAATTTATTATTGAGCAGAGTTATTTTTATGGAACACTGGGTTTTTTCCTAGTGGCCAGTTTCACCACAGAGACATGGATGAGAATAAATACCTTTCCCAGCTGTGGCTGTGGAATGGAGAACAGAATGGAGCAGGAGAGAACTGTGATCTTTAGAAAACCAAAGTTTCAGAAATTCTGAAGGGGAAGAGGCTGAGTACAACCTGAGTACAGCCCAAAGAATTTACTTAGGGAAGTCAAAAAAAAGCCTCTCCTTATGTTTGTTTGGGTTTTTTTCTGTACGCACTAAAGCCAATCCCTTTCCTGCTTTTCTCCATCTATATTGTGTGCTCTTCTCTGGTTTCTAGAAGATTCCATAGATGAGACAGATATAAATATAAATATCATATAAATATCATAGCAAAACTCAGGAGCTCAGGGCAGGAGAGCAGGAAGAAGTGGCAAGTGGAATGAGTTACTGCCAATGCATGCTTTCTCCAGAGCTGATAACAAATAAAAAGTTAGGTTAATCATCTAATAAACCTGTGATTTTATTAAGCAATTAGTTCAGAACCAACTGTTCTGAACCAACCTGATTCCGTGTTTAGTGCAGCCTGGCCAGTGCCTCTTGACTGCCAGACACACACAATTAGTGCCTCAGAAGTCAACTGGACCTGTTTGGGAGCTCTGTTTGAAACTTTTTTCAAGCTTAGGGGATGCCTACAATTAAATTCCTGTCACTGGATTTGTTAGCTTGATGACAAACCTTTTCTGTCATTCTTCATTACTCTCTCACCTTCAATACCCCGAGCATAAGCTTCTAGAGCTTATGAGCTCTCTTTCTCTAGCTCTCTAGAGCTAGAGAAATTAATGTTTTAGGGTATCCCTATGTTGCCTGCCATTTCCAACAGTCAATTCCCAGACATCTCCCATGCTTTCCAAATTAAGCACCAATAAAGCATCTCAGCACTCTGGAGTCAGTTCAGGCCTCGATCCAAATCCCTTAAAAATCTATTGGACTCTTTGAAGTGATGATGGCAGCCATTGTTTTTAAGGCATTTGAGTTCCCAGCCAGCTCTCACTAGAAGTCCTGGCTCCATGCGTCACATGTGTGAAACTGCCTGGGTCTAGGACATGCAGTAAGGACAAGAGAGTAAAGATGTGACAGAAATAATGATGAAGTGATTTGTGCAAACAAAAGTAAAAAGCACCATTTTTAACTTTATCCAACCTTTTAAAAAAAAACAAACAAAAAAACCCTGTACTTAGCAGATGGAAGTAATTTTTCTGAAAAGAGGAATGAAAAGAGGCCCCTGAAAATTATGAGGGGGTAAACAAATTCTTTTTGGCTGCCACATGCCCAATACACAACACCAAATTCCTAGGAAAAAAGCTGCAGCTTGTGTGTTGCTATATCCTTAGGAGCCAACAGAGGTGAATAGGTTTGGTTGTTAGGAGGAGTGAAGTGGGGTACCTTTTCTTCCACTCAAATACAGAATAGACTAGCACTGAATAGCCTTTATTCTTATTTCAGTTTCTTTACAGGAGCTTTGTGTACCATCTTCAAAAAAAGAAATTAGTTTATATTATGATGTTTGGATTACTCCCACAGAGGATAATTGAAAACACAATTACATTACCTCTCAGACACGAGTCTTTTTTCCAGGATGGTTACATGCAAGAAAGGCAAATGTAAGCATTGTAAGCAACGGGATGAAGAGACTGGAACAAAGTGTATGCAATTATCATAGGAGACTGGATGGAACTGGCCAGAATCCACATGTGGTACAAAAGAGTGTGAACAAAGGAGTTGTATTTGCTTACCTCCTGTCTGAATCCAATCTATTGATTTTAGCATATGAAAAGCAGTGGTACTGGGAGGAACTTAGGTGTAATGCCTGCTCTGTTGTATGGAGCTGAACTCTCATTCATTTCAACCTGCAAAAGACCGAGAGCAGAATATTTAAGAAATTCAAAGAGAACATTACAAAGCAGAGACAGGGCCTAGAGGTCTGATCCCAACCACTTTAAAAAGAAAACACAAATATTACTGAGATCTTTGCTATGAAACTTGAGTGGAATCAGGATTAAGGTCCTAGGCCACAAGAGAAAAATCACATGTAATAAAGTAACACTGCACTGTTCCAAAGGGGTATAAGGAAAATGTACTGGAGTGTACTTCTGGTGTTAAAAGACAGGCCAACCAAAACTTGTTGGATAAAACTCCTCACAAATTTGCAGGAATATGAAGCTGCATTCAGAATGAGCACAGCTCAGAGGAGGGTTACACATAGCAAACAAGTGATGTTCCTGGTGAAATTCACTGGAATGTGTCTTACGATTTTCACATCAATTTATTCAAACTAGGAATGACTCCAACTCCTCTGACCATAAAGTGTAATCTCACAACATTACTTTTTGTTACTTTCTAAGGGACATTATATGTCAGAAATGTTTGTAGACATAGCACCTGCTGCTAGCCCTTTCCCAGGCAGCAGCTGCCAGTAGGTGAAGATACAGCCCTAACAGCTCATTTTTATCTCCCTTTGCTGCACGATTGCCCTTGTTGATCTTCAACTCCCAAATGTTAGAGAAAGGAGAGATTTTTGACTCCAGGGACTGCAGCCACAGCCCATGGAAAGCAGAAGTGAGCAAAAGTCAATTTTGGTACACCCAACTGCCTCCCCAAGACAGACAGACCTCATTTTTTCAGATGAGACACATCCCCGTCACACCACTAAACAAAAAATAATTTTTTTAAGGGCATGACACAATGGAGGAAAGAGGTTAGTGCTGAGGGTAAATTCCAAATGGTTGGGATGTTTTCCTAGACTGTCTCTTACGTAACCCCCAAAATTCAGCCTCCCAGCAGCCTGCTGGGAGCAGAGGGGAGTGGGCAGGGAGCTCATTGACAATACCAGGCACATGTGCACATACACACACAGCCACCACACACGAGGCAATGAGAATTAGCTAGTCCACTCCAAATGTCAGCCAATTTATGTAATATCCTTTTACTCAGCATTTCTTATTCACTGGAGGAGAAAAGAATCTCAATAATTTTGTCAGCAGTCTCTGGAGATTTGAAAATGGAGGAAGTCAGCTGTGTTTATAGTGTCTCTCCAGTCAGTGCTGTTGTTGTCTGCTTGACAGTCTGTACATCAATTAAATAACCAGTGAGCAAGCAGGTATCCACTTCATACGAACCACCAGTGGACTTGGTTTTAATGAGTTCTAATTGTTGTTAAGAGCAGCTGTCATTTCAAGTTGACTTAGCATAACAGCTCTGGGCTGCTGCTGCTGCTGATCTTTATCCCACGAGGCACAGAAGGCTTATTCCAGAAAGCACTTTGTCCAGGGAATGGTTTCTCCGAGGGTGGAAAGCCAGGAAGCACAGATCAGATGACAGCAATGCTGAGACTTCCTGATTTAACACACCTAAGACATGAGGGAAGAGCTGAGAAGTGGAAGTATGGAGATGAACAGACTGGATAAAAAGAATGGCAATTATTTCCCCATGCAACCTCTCTGTTAAAGAAACACACTGGTGGTAACTGCAATCAGAAACAGGAGCTTTTGTGACCAAAGTAAAGCTTACAATGCACATCAAACAGAATTCTGAAATGAAATCATCTCCCTTCAGAGGTATTGAAAAATCTAAGAAAAATCTAAGGTTGAAGTTCCAGAACTAAGTAAAGAAATTCACAATGAAGTACATGGTTTCCATTTCTACAACAGTGTCACAAGGGAAAAACAAAACATTGGATCAGCAAGCAAAGAAGCTTGAATTTTTACATTTATTGCAGTACTCGTGTTTACCAAGGACATCTTCATTGGTTTCAAATATCCAAAGGAAGCTCTGATGAGCCTTCCCTAAAAGCCATTGGTTTATGCTCCTCTTCAAAGCAGAAAATTCAGTTTTTCCTATTCCAAACATTTTAATAACTGATTATTTATTTAGAATTATATATATGAGGTAGAGGATTTTTCTTTTGGTTTAAATTAGGAAGGTTCCAAAAACTGTGTTGTGTTTGGTGCACTATTTTGTGCCTGACAGGTCAAACCATTTTCTTGCAGCTACTTTCAACCTTCCGGAGAAACAAATTCATTTATTCAGTCTCAGGATTAATCTGATCTTCATGGAGAAATTTTATTCTGGAGATTTTTGTTTCGTTACAGTCATCTTTAGTTCTTTGGAATACTTCTGGTTTCGATGGAGAGGACAGATCTATTTAACAGACAGATCTGATCTCTAAAACTGAGGGTAACGCTTTTCTGTGAAAGGCAGGGCATGCCTAGAAAAAAAGAGTCTTGTTTAAATGAAAAAATTGTTCAGCAATAATTTTAAATATTGTGTCATCATCCATTTCATTTATTTACAGAATTCTTCTACTAGCTTTTCTTTTTCAAGGACTAAAGTTTCCATTTGTTCCTCTTGCAAATACAGCAGTAAGTGATAACATAAGTTGTCCTTATATTTGCTGAAAGCACTTTTACCTCAAGCGTGCCCCAAGAGCCATCAGATCCAGCCTGACTTAAGCCAGCAAAATGTTCCTTTAGATAAAAGCAAGAAATAAGAACATATTGGAGAGTGTGTCCTAGTTAAGTGTAAAATGATTATGTCTCAACATAAAATGGCCCTTTATTTCAATGAATCCAGTTGCTATGAGCTGAATAAGCCATCTCCTGGAACAAGAGGCACGTTTCTATATGCCATGAATACACAATGTCATTACCTGCCATTATGTCAGAGCTCTAAAAAACACAGCAAGCTCCACACTTGCTCTAAATCCTCCTGAACTCAGTCTCTTGACTGAAACATGGATTTGAGCAATGCCCCATGAGGTGCCCCCTCCAAAAAACCCCACCTGTGGAGGGCATGCAGACCCCCCAGACCTTGCAGTTTGCAGGAGGATAGGTGGTAATTTCTAGAACTGAGATTAATATGATCCTCTACCACAAAGAAAGAAGCAGAATTCATTTTTATTTTCAATGTGGAATTTGTTTTAGAGATGTTTAATTTGTAATTATATCATGCTGGCTGAATGCTTAATGTGGCACTCTTCCCAGAGATCCTCGTGGATGCAGCTTTTAACAATTTCTTTCTGTTTCACAGATGGTCTGTATTTGTCTTTTGCTTTATTTATTTTTTTTAAAGAACACTAATTGCAATATTTAAAAATGGAAACAAAGAGCAGTAATGACAATGGAACAATTTTAGGCTTCAAGTGGTAACTTGTCTCCAAAATTTCTTGTGGAACTGAGCTGCTTCAGATTACTGCAGATTACTGCAGATTACTGCAGATTACTGCTGCAACATAACACTGATCTCCAATTATGGTTTGAAATTTCAGCAATATGTAATTAATGCCCTCAGAATTATGTCTGAGCAGGTCACACAGTTCTCACAGGTATCCCTATTATCAACTGGAGCCACCTCTGCTAATCAACTCATGAAAAAAAAAACCAAAGCAAACAACAGCAACAAAAAATGGATTCATGATATTCTCCAGCCTGGCTTTTCCACACTCCAGATAACAGCGGGAAGGGGGTCCCAGCCACAGCTGGTGCTGTGCCCCAGCCAAGCCTCCAGGGTGGCTCTCCCTTCATGCACTTTATTCCCAGTGACATTTCTTTGATGGGAAAGCAAAGTCCTGATTGATTGCAGCAAATCACAAGCAGCCCTAGTTCTTCTCAGAAGCAAACACTGGGCTCTTGATCCCAAATATTCCCTATTTGAGGATGTTGTGGAGCTTGGCTTTAAGCCCCTCACTTTCCTGCCAATTTCAAATGTGATTCAAATCTCAGTTAATTTTCTCATCTGTTGCAGTCATTCTCACAGGACTTTGTTAGAAGCAGAATACAGAGGGGATTGTAAGAAAATTAATTGGGGGAATTTCTAGACCTGGCACTTCCAGAAGAATTTAAGAGGCCAAATCAGATGATGAGGCCATCGTCTTAATATTAATCCCTTCCTTCCACGCACATTTTTTACCCCTATGAAGAATTCTCTCTTGCCTGGACTGTAAATACAAAAAGCTACTCACGCAGGGACAACCTCCACTGCAGAGGATGTGCTGTTTGACTGCTTTGTCATTGATGAACAGGAAATTACCAGCTAATAAAAGATGGTGACACAGCAAAACAATCCAAGAATAAATCCTAGACCACTTGTGGCTCCTTCCCAGTAAGTTAAATTTCAGTGGAATTTTCACTGCTCTTCTCATCTGACCACAAAGAGAAAGTCAGGCCATAATCAGCAGTGATTTTAAGGCAAATAAAAAGAAGTAAATAAATGCCACAAGGAATCCTTCTCAGGCTGCTGGCAACAGCACAGCTACAAAATTAGCCTCTGCTTGGGACATTCAAACAGATGGGTGTCACCCAGGTGGAACAGATGACACACTGAACAACAGACAGTCTCTCACTCCATCATATTTGACCCCAAAATGACAAAGCTCATATTTAAGGAACAAATTACCCTGATCTGTTAGGCATATTATTCTAAGTCATCCCATGTGCATTTAGAGACCCAGGTACAGAACAGATTGTGTGATATAAGGGCTTTATCTTCACTGATTTAACCTACAGGCACTACAGGAAGGTAAGTCTGTAGCTGAGCTTCCTACACAAAAACCTTTTTGCCCTGTCTGCAAAGCAGATATTTTGTTGTAAAAATACCAAGAGAAGGGAAGATCATACTTAGTTCCATTCCAAACTAAAACACAATGAAGAAATAAAGTGCAGTGTACAGATCTGTAAGATTTGCTGTAGAGCACAGACAGGCCCCAGAGGATGAGAGACATTTTAAACAGAGCTGGATCAGGTCAGGTAGAAGTGAATTTGAGCCCTGTGGAATTCCTGAGATGTTGAGCCAGGTAACCCTCAATAGCTAGAGATGATTGGTGGTTTTAAAGTTTGAATATTTCAAAGAGAATGTTTTCCATCAATATCACAAGAGGGAAACAACCAAGACCAAAATAATGTCTCACAGCTTTTATTTTGTGTATGAATCAACTGGTCTAAAGGAAATACTACCTTCTTTGACTGGGAGTGTGGAAGAGTTCAGGGATACAGTATGTATTTTTAAAGGAAAACCTAATACACATGTTTGGAAAGGAAAAGGACAAGACTTAAGCTGCTGGCAGTATTTGCAGACATCCCCAGACATTTTGAATGGAGGTATTCTTCTGGGGGCTTTCACCTTGTCTGAAGGTTTTGTACTTGTTCCAGGTCTTGCACTGTTTATTACATTTTAGAAAGTCAAGTTATTCTTTCCTACTGCACTGCAAACTAGAACATTACTCTTGCTAATTTTGGGGACTCAAAAGCAAACAGAGCAGGGGAAGAGGCAGACAGATGAAAGCACAATTCTAAAAAGCATTTTAAGTTTCCACTTAAAAAAATAAACCACAACCAAAACAACCCCAACTCAGCCAAAGAGAAGGAAGGACTTTTCTCTAACCTGCAGCAATAAAGTACGTTCATTTTTTGCTTGCAATATTAAAACTATTGCTACAAATCTGCCTGACCCAGCACTGCATCAGCAATACAGGAAATGTGACAAGGGGCAACTTCCAACACTTTTGTCAGAACAAGACAAACAGACAGAGACTCAACCCTGGAGATTAATATTAAAGCCATAAATAAAGAGATGGCTTGCAAAGGAAACTATGGCAGATTATGGGGAATTATTTCAAAGAGATGTTAAAAAGAATTAGTGAAACTCCAACCCCTCACACATATACTGTGGTCTCACTTCATTTCCAGGCATTTGAACATGACAACATTCCTTCCATCCTGCCAGCTCGGATGTAGAGGAACTGTTCTGCTCCTCTGAGTTTGCACTGTGTGTTGTAGGACTACTCAGAGCTCTGCTTGGCACATTATAACTGCTGTAGTTTAATCTTCACCCTACATTCCAAAAAAGAGCTACTGTGTTCATTGTCAAAGTCTACTATTGCTCTCCAAGACCTACTCTCATATTATCCCTACGGAGCTCAGACTTGTGGGAATTGTGTATGGCCAAGCGAGAAGGCTTTTAGAGAAATTCCATCAGCTTCATCAGCTTTGCAAATCAAGGAAATTTCTTTTGAGGTGAAGAAACCGTATCCTTGATGACATGAAACATTCATTCATTCCTACAACAATTCTGATACCTGATCATTATCCAAGGCCTCCTTTTGTTACATACCATATGAACAGAGTAAAGAGTTTCTTCTCCACAGAGTTTGTGGTTTTAAGGTAAGAAACAGATGGGCAGACCTGGATATGCCTGTTTCCAAAGCTGACTGTTCTTCCTAACTGACATTCCCTGCAGGAGGCATCCCTTAACCTAGTGATGGGCTGGGCTTCTAAACCTCATCAAATTCTTCTGTGGATAGCATGTCACCCTTAACCAATGGTTATTGCTACCAGAGCTTATTAGAGGTTCATCTCAGAGACAGTGGCTTTTAATGAAGGTTGCACTCCTCATCATTTGCAGTCTTCAGTTTTGCATTTCTTGCTACTAAGAAACATCCAAAAGCCACCCTTTGCCAGTATTTAGAAGAAGGACAATCCTGGTTTTGCAAAATTCAGTTTCTCAGGGACCAATCGCCAAAACCACGGAAACTTCACTGATGTTTTTAATGAGAGAGGGATTGGTCCCTGTATTAATTCAGGACCCAAGTGTGATTTCCCCTTCCCCTCAAGTCTCCTGAGAATAACATATTTGGGAAATTACATCTTGTCACACGCACACATTGTCGGAACCCAGGACATCTCTCTGACAGTCCTGGATGATGTGGGCCCCGGCCAGGGGGGTTTGAAGCCCTGGCAGGGGGGTCTGAGACCCTGGCATGCAGCCAAGGACCCCTGTGGCTTTGAGTTCGACCCATGGAACAAGTTACCACCTCTGTACAAAGAATTAAAAGTCACAAAAGTGTAGATAGTGTAATAGCCGTAGTTTAGAGTGAAAAGGAAAATTGGGGGATTTTTTACTACGGGGGTCTAGAAAGCAAGATGGAGGAATTGGGGCGTTGTCCTGGTCCTTCTTCCTTCTTCTTCCTAGCCTCCATCTTCGTGGTGGTGGCACCTTGGGATTGGTGAGAGATAGAGAGTCACTGTCTGATGTAGGTAATGGGTATTGGAGCACAACTGTAAATACTGAATACGTAGATTATAGTATAAAAGACAACGCCGGCCCCAGGGGAGGGGAGTGTGCCCTGGACAGACGTGCAGATCAGACCTCTGCAGGTCTGAGAGAAAATATTTTAGATAAAAGATAAAAAACAAGCTTGAGACCATGAGCTGAAGACTTTTGACTCCTTCTTTGACGGCCGGGTTGGAGGAAAAGAGACTTTTAACACGTTCTCGGGATCACCTTGAACAGAGGAGGTCCCGAGAACACATCAGCAAAAGCATCTGGGAATTCCTATTCAAGGTGAGCAAACACAGTTAATTCAAACACAGTTAATTCAAGCAGGACCTCTTGGCACAGACAAAACTCTTTTAAATTAGCTCCTGTATTTTTGGAAGGCCTTTCTTCAGCACTTTAATAATAATAAGCCTTTTTAATAATGAGACGTGAACAAACAAGAGACACTGGACTTCCTCCAGCTTCTCCTGGCCTTGAAACTCTTCCCTTCTTCCACAGTTTCAGTGGCCTTATGAATGGCTGTGAGAGGAATCTGGGAAGCTGGAGGTCCTCCTCAAGCTCTGCTGGGAAACAGTCCCAATATCCAGCACTGGAGCTGAGATGTGAGAGCAGTTCCCAAATTAGCCACAGTAACTCCATGTATAGCAATCACTGCTCTGACATTTGGCAATTCTCAGTGCTTTTTTACAGCACTGCTCTTGTGTTTGAGATGTCAATTACAAGCCTGAATAATTGCACAGCCAGGGTCACAATAAATGGCCATTTTTCAAGTTAACTGCCTGGTACTTCAGATAAACAACGAGAGATTTGGGCTTCAGCTCCAGTAAAGCTCTCTTATTGCCAATGACATCCGAGTTTCCTGGCTTCTGGCAGCCATCGGCAACACTGTCCCAGCTGAACAGCTCCAGAAAGCAAGCATGCTTCCACCAGAATTTGGGTGGGATGGTTGGGGTGGTTATTTAAACAGTGCTCACATAAACCAAGAGATGAAGGGCAGTGAGAGGTACTGAGAAATGATTGCTCCTTACCTTGAGCAAGGAATACTCAGGGAGCTGGAATAATGTTATCTTAGCAGGGCTTTGCCAGTTAATTTACCTGATCTAATCAATATCATCTGTATTGCTGCAGGTGTACCAGTTAATTTTCATCAGTGTAGGGAATCAAAGACATTATACTGATACGGAATTACCCATGTGGAATTGTGCTCACTTCCCCTAAAACTGGTACAGGCGTATCTTGGAGCTGTGACTCACAGGTAGAACTGCAAATGCAGGGAGCAGCAGATGGAATACAGGAATTAATACCCCAAACAAGACACAATCCCATTCAGTTTACTGGAGGGATCCTTTTTCTACAAGACTCTTTAAAAAAAAAAATACTGATAATAGGTAGCCATTCTAAAAAAGGAGGTATTTGGATGGTTTTCTTTGACATAAACAGGAGGTGAATCAGTTCAGAGTTGTGTGACTACACTGTAAATTAATGTTGCTGATTGAGAAACTGTTCTGCTCTAGAATGTGTGAATATATGTACATATATAAATAAAATTTATTTTCTACAACTTCTATGGGGTGACTCTGGCTCTTAAGTCCTAACAAATAAAGTTTTTGTTGTTTGGTTTTGTTTTGTTTTTAAGTGTAGTCAGTGAAAGCAGTGACTCAAATTATATCTTGGAAATAAGTCAGTTCACCAACTGTGTTATTTTTAGTCATCTCTCCAAATCTGCTATGATGGTTAAATATTTGGTCTCACAACACAGTGGACAACAGTTGTGAATAGCACCAAACCCCATTCTACTGATTTCAGCTGGAATAAAACACAGTCAAGGCAAATCTTCCCTTTACTTCTAGATCAAAACTGCATGCTATCTTTGCTACTCCTGCAATAATGAAAAAATAATCCTATTGTTTGGAGTCGCACTTGGTCCCCAAGGAAAGAATTCCTTTTGAACTAAACAGTTTTTTGTTTTGAATCTCTGCTAGGCAGGGAAACCAAATACAGCCCTTGGTTTCTCCCCCTTCTCATGAGCTCTTTCACCATCTGTGCATGATCATGGCCCAGCCTTTCTTTCCACTCTCTGACAAAGACTCCTCCCAAACACCATGGGAACACATGGCTGTCTCACCATGGGAACACATGGCTGCTGGGAACTCCAGGTTCGATTAAATGTGACATGAAGCCACTCCCGAGGGGTCATCCAGGGCCTGATGTAGAAGGAGAAATTGGGGAATACTCTCTCCTTCCATTCTGCATCTCTGCCCCAAACTGTCCTTGTCCCTACAGTTTTCAGGGACACAATGCAACAAGCTGAATCCCAGTACTCACAGCAAACCAGCATTGAAATCAGCAGAAGCACGACTGTGGGTGCTTTTCAAAAATCTACAGAAATGGGTATTATGAGCAGAATAAACAGGTAAGAAGCCAAAACACAAAGAGGCATGTGTTCTTTTTTATCTCCCACTATTCAGTATCAACCCCAGTCTCTGGTTTGTGCATGCACCTGAGCTGTTCTCCCTCTTCTCTCACCTGGGCTGGAATCATTCCTGTGGACATCAGTTCTTGAAGCAACATTATCTGTAAAGAAAAAAGCCCTTTAAGACTGCAGACTTAGTCATGCCTGGTTAGAAAAAAAAGGTCTTGGACCTGCAGCTTTGCAGTAAATGGTTAATTAATGCAGTGATGCTGGTGGCAGGTGGAGGAATTAAATTTGTAATTTTCAGATTTTTCCAAATTATGTCATACAAACTATGCTCTGACTGTGCTGGTGTGGAATTATCTCGAAAGGATTGCTGATCTACAGAGAGAGAGGGATAAAACTGGGTAAAACAAATCCTCAGGCTTGTAGTGGGCCTCTGTTACTCCCAGAAGTGCCTGTTGTTCACAGCAGTCCTGGCAATTCAGCTGGTTCCATTTAAGTCCATTCTTGAAGCAGCAGCTCAGCCCCATTTGAGTCTGGCACTTTCATGTAACAGGGAGTTTACACAGGAGTTTTATAGAGATTACACACAAAAGATACAAAAAACCCCAAACAGTTACAAGACATTTCATTCACTTGATACCTGGTGATGCTGGTTCAGCTCCTGTAGATGTTGGTTATGGGACACAAAGCTGCTTTGCATGGAAGAAGGTCACTTCTTCCCATTCTTCAGAATGATTTTTTGCTGGCAGTGTGACTGATGGGATGACTCAGGCCTGCCAGTCACCTCATCCTTGTGAGCAGAGCTGAAAATCTCTTGTCACTCCATAACTTTTCTCCTAGATTCGATTGCCCTCTCCAACTCCGTCTTCTAAAAAAAAGGAAAATATTCTCCTAGCCTCTCCATCAGCCCTGGTCTAGGGTATCTAAGGGAATTCAGTGCAAAGAAACAGTCTTAACAGTTTTCTCCTCACCCTCCTAGAGTCACTCCTTTTCCTACCTGGAGAGCACTGTAGGCAGACACAGTCTCCTACATTTCCCAGCTCACATTTTCAGCACACCTGGTAGCAGGCAAACTCTCAGGTGCCTCCTGACAGCCACTGATCACTGGACAGAATTTGCAGGTGGCTGTGCCCTCCAGGCTGGCTCAGCCTGGGACAAGGATCTGATTGCTATGAATTAGGAGACCTCTACTACATTTCAGGAAATCCTCAAGGTGCAGAGGCCTAAAATTTTGTTATAGAGAGAAATATGAATACAATGCCATGAGCCCCAAACAGAAGGTGGAGTGAGATAGGAATGATGATACTGGGATGCAAGGGAGAAACAAGGCACCTGACTGGGACTTGGTTCCAGCGGGGAGCAAGATGTGCCAACTCCTGAAATCTCAGCCATTTCCCAATTTCCCAAGCACATCACATGTGAAGGTTTAGCTCTGCCATCACACCATGCTCTACACAAACAGCCTTTGTGTGCAGAGGAGGAGCCTCTGCCTGGCAGGAGCTGAAATTGTCTGTGGCAGATGTTGAAATCATTTCTGTGCCGAGCGCCATGGCACACAGGCACAGGATCTCCACTCCATGGTGCAGAGAGCTTTAGGAGATCTGAGGCTGAGGGAGCCACACCAGTACGTTGTATTCCAAATTGCCTGAGAGGATGCCTTGAGGAGAGCTTGCATGGTAATCTTCTGTGCATATCAGACAGAATTTTAAGTAAGCCAGGATACAGGATGTACCTAGTTTATAAATGGTTCCATTTCGTTGGCCTGTAGAAAAACAGGCGTTAATTAATCCAAATGTAACATCTGACAGCTTTTTTGAAAACCTCTTGTCCTGGTCTGGCATCACAACATTTAAATATATCATTATGTGCTTTTCAAAAGCCTGATTGGAAAAATTACATCATTTTGGACTTTCTCAACATTTGGTGCGTCAGCTCTCAGTGTCTAAGAGTCCCAGTCCCATAAATAGATGTTGGACCACCTCAATACAATTCCTGTCTGCAGATTTTCCATAACACACTTCACTCTATTATTCAAATAAAGTCCAAGTGGATCTTTCCCTGGGAACAGGGGTTATGCAATGCTCAGCACAGGAGGCTCAAGAAAAACAGTGTAAAGCCAAACATGAGCTGCAAACACTTGCAGAGCAGCAGAGTCTGTTTATATTTATTTATATGTTGTGTTTCCATTTCATTCTCACTTAACAGCCCCCAGCTCCTTTTGTCTCTTTTGATCTACCAGACTCTTTCTCACAGCTTGGTACATCAAGAGTGCAGCCCAGCAGCTACACATTAAATTGCCAACCTTTTAATAATGAAAATAATAATTGCAAAACTGTAATCTAACGAGATCCTTATGCTGCTAGGAACTACTGTTCCAAATTAAAATTATAAGCCCCTATAGTATTTTGCCAAAATCCACCAAATTCTGGGATCTGACAGAAAACCAGAATATTTAGTTTCAGGTCAGAGATGTAACATGACTTTAATATACAGATACCCCCAATAAGTATCTAAACCTTATTTGTGGATGAATTTTATTATCTGTGCTGCCAGCCATAAGCAATTTCATGAGAAAGTTCTTGAATGCAAGGATCCTTTTAAGCATCACCATTTCCATTTGTTTTCCATTCTATTTTCACCAGACATGTGAGACATTTCACTTTCAGTGTGACTCAGAATGCCAAGTTCAGAAAAAAAATATCTCCATAGTTACACACCTCTCTCTTGCAATGAAGTGCCAGCTCTCCAGTGCCCAGCTTTCAAACTGTCAGTGCTGTAACACAGCAAAAATGCCATGCCTCAGTCAGCAGGACAGATTCGTTCCCAGTTGTTAGCCAGCACCTAAAACTTACAGCAACATTTTCCTCTGTGGAAGGATAGCTCAAAGACCCCATGGAAATGATCTAAAAATCCAGGTGGCAATATAAAAGAAAATTTTGTGTAGAGATGCATCCATTCTGTAATATCAAAAGGAAGGATTCATCCTGCATTGGTCAAAACCAGAGAAATTCAAGGGTCTACACTGGGAAATCAGAGATGTATGGACCATATAAATATGCAAAAATAGAATCTATTCATACAACCTCTCAGTATAAAATGTAACACTCACCTTATTTCCAGTTTAACTCTTATGCTTGCAATGTACAGAAATTAAGAAAAAGGCATTAATTAAGAAATAATTACAGAATATTCTTTCATTTAACACAAGTACAGCAATGTAATGTAAGAGATCTCCACCTTTCTTCAGAAGACATTAGGGGGCATCCATAGAGGCAATACCATTAGCTAGAAATGCATGGCCTGGGTTAGACATAAACCCACAACTGGTTTTTTGTTTGTTATTAAATTTTTATTTCTAGAATTAAGAAATTACCTTGTGACTCTCTCTCATTCTGACTTCTGCTGTTACATTCCAAAGTCACAATCACATCTCACTGTTTGCTTTATAAAGACATGTAGGTTGCACCCGGGCTTCTCCCAGGGACTTACAAATTTGACTCATGGACTTACAAATCCTCAAAATCCTATAAAAACATAAATTCACTTGACAGAGGCGAGTTCAGGATCTGATTCCTTCTGGGGCCTGTGATAATTTCAGCATCAGTTTGAAGCACCAGCAGCACCAGGTCCAGAGCTCTCCTCCACGCCTCTGTCTTGGCTGCAACGTTATCACAAACCTTTAAATCTGTGACCTGGTCAGGGAAGGGCTCATAGCCACTCCTGAGCGCTCCACCTCTCCTAAACTCTTCCAAAATGTAAGCTGAGGGAGAGCCACAAGCCGCCGCTTTCTGGAGGTGATGATCCACGGAGGCACCTGCTTCCAGCTCCGAGCTGACCTTTCCGGTGTTACACAGGAGCACGCAGAGGTACCGCTTCCAGCCACTTGCCAGTGCCTGGAGCACAATGGATTTATACTCTGCCAGCCAGGGACTAGGAAGCTCTCTCACAGCTCTGTCATTTCCCGGTCGCCCGGGCTGCTCTGCGAGCGCCTGGATGTGACTGAGGCACAAGAGCTCCACTGCACCGCCTCCAGGGAAAACCTTCCCGTCCTTTAGAGCGTGATGGAGTCGATACAGCAAAGTCCAGAACTGGTCCTCGAGGAGCTGCGCCTTGCAAGGCAGGGCAGTGGTGAGCACGGCCGTGAGCAGGGGGATGCCTCTCGCGCTGATCCGCGCCGGCAGCAGCTCACCCAGATCCACCGCTCGCCCATCGCTGGTATCCCACAGCTCCGCCCAGGCCCCATTCCCGACAGAGGAAGCGTTCAGCTGGCTCAGGTACGTCACTGCCTGGGCACCAGTGGCTGCCCCGAAGGCACACAGCACATCCCGAGCCACACTGCCAATTACCAATATCCTGCTGGCGATGCACCTTTCCATGAAGTTTTTGCACACGTTTCCTTTGACCAAAACCAGGTTTACTTCAAAGCTCATCAGGATATCCGACATTCTGCTTAGCCACACATCTCCTGCCCTGCCTCCCTGTGGATTGGGACGCTCCAATATGGTCCTTACATTAGGTGGTCTGTTAAAACCTAAGTGTCGGTACCCCTCGGTGAGGTCACCGTCCATCAGCAGAACCCGGAGGGGTTTGTCTGCAAAGTGTTTGATGACTGTGGCTTGCTCTGGTGACACTAATGTGACAAAGCCTGGGGAGACACAGGAATAGCTCTCGGGCAGGCCCAGCACACAGCACGTGACAATCTCTGCGATATTAACCTGGGAAGAGCCACTGCTCTCTGCTCTCTCTTGCTGATAAGCAGCAATGCTTTGTAGCAGCTTCACGCTGGTCTGGTTTCCATGGCTCAGAGCCACTGCCAGGTGTCCTAAACCACAACATCCACGCAGATCTGCTAATGGTCCTGAAAGGTGTCCCTGAACATGACCTTGCTGACTTGCAAAACAGCTTTTCCCTAGAGTGCTGAAGTGTCTGCTGTGGGTTAACTTCCTTGTGATACAGCTGGAAGCAGTAACACCACTTCCAGACAGCACAGATGAACTTTTGTCACCCACTGTCTTGACAACAGAAGCCACTGAACCAAAGCCAGCCAAGGGTGAAACCAGGAACTCGTTAAAATTATAATCATCTCCTTGATGGGAACAAGAATTTATTGGAATTACCTCTTCTGTTGCAGAAACATCTCTCTGAAAACACAGCAAATTCCAAGGACTTGTAATACCATCACGTCCACCTTGGCCAGTTTTGCTTTCAAAAGCCTTTGGCCTAACCATGCTAGAGCACAGCTCTCTCTTTACATCGTGTAGTGGCATTTGAAGACACTGGACTCTCTCACAGCAGGAGTTCAACCCCTCAGACATCACAGCCACTATTGCTGGAACAGGAACGTTCTGCTGGAGGCACTCCACCACAGCACTGCTCCACGCTCCAACCAGGAACAACAGGGTACTCATCCCTGTCTTAAACTCCTTGTTCTGAGCCTGAATGGCTTCATTAAGAAGCTGTCCAACAGCACTTGTCAAATCCAAACTTTCCATCAGCCTAACAGCAGAACAAATCAATGTGCTCTGGTTGGTGATTTCATCCACAATGAATTTATGTGATTTCATTGGCCCCAGGAATGTTCTCCCAGTGGATGCTAAGGCTGAGAGTTGCTGGAGTCCAATGTGTCTCCTGGCATTCACATCCCTGAAAGCCATGGGCAGTGGGCAGCATCTGTGAACAGATGACAAATTACTGCCCCATCTTCACAGCACACCAGAGCACAAATCACCAAAAAAAAACTTTAACAGTCTACCCCTGAACATGGCTTTCTTCCTGTGTGCTTAGTATGAGAAATCAATGGGCAGAGTTGCTGAAATGGGGCACTGTTAAAATACCATGGAATTGTTTCTGGCTGGCTGATAGCAAGGAGCTGTTAATTCCCACGGTTTCTTACACTTCTGGCAGTACAGGCTGTGTGGAACCAACCACCTCCTCCTGCCCTGATGTCTGGAATTTCAGTTATTTGCCTTACTTAGGGCAAAAGTTCATTAGAGCAGAATGGACAAATTACATGCCAAACTCAAGAGCTCTGTGCAGATCCTTCTTGGTAACAACAGTCATGCCATGCTGACTTTAACCTTCAAGTCTGGAACAACATATTTTATTCCAAATTCTATTTAGTCCAACTAACGTGCATGAATAGTTCATTAAGCGAAATAAAAGCAATGCTACTTCTTCATAACTTACAAACTGCTGAGACTTCAAAGATTTGACCAACTATTCATTCTTAACACACCAAAAAGAAATCTTTTTTCCCTCAAAATCTCTTCCACACCATGATCCCATGGCAGAAGACATGGGTTAAAATAAAGCTCCTTTTCTGAATAACGAAGTATACACACGAAGAATTGAGAAACCTGGGTCCTGTACCTCTTATGCTCATATTCAAATCAGAGAATCAGGATTGGTCTGGGTGGGAAGAGACCTTAAAGATCATCCAGTTTCAACCCCCCTGCCATGGGCAGGATCATCTTCCACCACACCAGTTTGCTCAGAGCCACATCCAACCTGGCCTTGGCCACTTCCAGGGATGGGGCATCCACAGCTTCTCTGGGCAACCTGTTCCAGTCCGTCACCCTCCTCACAATAAGATTTTCTTCCTAATATCCAATCTAAATCGACTGTTTGTCAGTTTGAACCCATTCCCCCTTGTCCCATCACTATATGCCCTTGTAAATAGTTCTGCTCCATCTTTCCTCGAAGTTCCCTTCAGGTACTGGAATTTATTCACATAATTTATTCCAGCTCCCTAAAGGCCCCTTTGCGTAGCTATTCCAAATCCAAAAAGCTCCTTTTTTTTTTTTTTTTTTTTTTTTTTTTTTTTTTCCCCCCCCCACCCCAGCTCTGTCTGGAGCTGGGANCAGCGAAAGTCAGTTGAATATTATGTCGCAGTATTGCTAGGGAGAGGAAGCGCGTCCCGGCCCGCCTGCTCCACACGGCCGGGGGGAAGCCGCCCGGAGCGGACACACCGGAACTGCATTGGCGGCGGCCTGGCCGCTTCCTGCGGCCCGGAGGGTGCCCGGCGGGCCTGTGGGGGGGTCTCACCGGAGGGGCCGCGCTCCCGGCGCTTCCCTGGACACGGAGTTGCCTGGACACGGCCGCCGCTCCCTCACGCTCCCCGCGGGCGGGCCCGCCCTCGCGCTCCCTCAGCTGTCCCTCACGGGCACGCCGCGCTGCCATTGGCCGGCGCCGTGAGGGGGGGCGGCTTCCTGCGCTCGTTCCGCCCGCTCATTGGCCGGCTGGGCGGCGCGTGCCGGTTGCGCGCGGCGGTGCGGAGCTCCCGTCCCGTTCCGTCCGGTCCCAGCCCGGAGCGGCATTCCCGGCCGGATGGTGAGCGCGCCCTCCCCGCCGCGGGCTCCCTTCCCACCGCCGCCTCCCCCGAGCCCCTCCGTCCCCTCCCGCCGACACCGTGCGTTGTGCAAACCCCCTTGAGGTTCCAGCCCTGCCCAGGCCGTCGCTGCTGCCCGGTTACCTCGCACAACGCACCCCACTCCAACGGGAAAAACACGCCCGGAAAAACACCGGGATTCGCAAAATACGTCACCTGCTCTCGGCGTGCCTGGTTCTTCTTGGCACAGCTCAGACCTCCGCATCGTTCGGGCCCCCGCAGCGTTGTCGGAATGGCACCGGCCAGGCCCGGAGGTGGAACCTGAAAGGGATTTGCACAACTCAGATGTGAAATAAATGGAACAAAAAGTCTCCGTAGCCAGGAAAAGGTCTCGTGTGTCTTCTTCCCAGAGCAGCATATAAAGAGTAAAAGTGATACGTGTGTTAATAGCAGCAGAGGGAAGTCATGGGTGAGCCAGACAAATGGCTTTGCAATCCAACCTGGGAGGGACAAATCCCACTGAAAAACGAAATGTCATTAACAAATATAAGAAAATGGAATCTTCTGAGTTAAAAGAAAGATCCCAGCCCTAAACATGTTAACAATTCAGCAGAGGCGAGACACTGGTCAGCAGTAACTAGGTAACAAATTCCTTGCTCTGTGCTTGTTTTATTTGTTTCTGTAAAGCCTAGCCACTTGGAGCTGGGGGTGGGAGGGACTGCCTTTCCTTCCAGGATTCTGTGCAGATTTAAGACTGCGGGACGAAAATCTGTCTGCTGCCGATTTAAAACCAAAACTGTACTTGAGGAAGGTGTTTCCCCCTGCTTTATGGACGGGGTGTGGGACACTCTGTGCTGCACTGGCTTACACCAGAGGCAGGAAAGGTCTCGGAAGTGTCCTGGATAACGATGCGCCAGCTCAGCACAAGCAGATTAGTTCTCCTTATGGGACAGATTGTGTGTTGATCTCACTGCTCCCACTGGATGTTGCTGCCTGGCTCCACATCTACTCAATGGACAGGCAGCCTGGAGCCAAACAGCTCCCTTTAAACTTGCTTCCCACAGGAGTGGCTGGTTTTGAGTCTCATTTACAACCAAGACCCTAAGCAACCACCCTCTTTAGCTGTGAGGATGCTGTACTCATATTTTTCACGTAAACCTGCAGGAAAGATGCAGACAGTCACGGCTGCCTCAGTGGAGTGTTCATTTTCAGGCTGCCCACCTGTTTTTTTGGCATTACTCCTTGAATTGATAATCTTTCAGTTTAAAAACAGAAAACAGGAAGTCCAAATCCTCATTCCCCGGGAACAAAATCTTCTTTTTTTCGTTCTACAATAACCTAAGGAAATTGACATAGAGACTCAATGTCTACCACTTGCAGCAAGGAATGTCTCTCACCTCTGCTACAGTGTCATTTATAATTAAGTATATTTGAAATTCTCCCGGGAAGGTGCTGTTTCTTATCTGTTCTCTCCCTTCACTTTCTGAAGGCATCCAACTATAGAAAACCTGGCTTAGGTACAGCCCAGAGGAAGAAAAGTGGCTTGAAACCTGAACTTACAGAAGAGCAAAAGCAGGAGATCAGAGAAGCTTTTGATTTGTTTGACACTGATGGATCTGGGAGCATCGACATAAAAGAACTGAAGGTTTTCAAACTTGTTTTTCTTTTTCCTCTGAGGTGAAAATATCTTTGATCTCAAAATTGTAGCTGCTTTTTCTGTTTGTCCAACCCTATTTTAAAACAGTTTTGGAGTACAAAGAAGAGTAATGGCTTGCTGCCAGGACTGTATTTGGGGTGCGCTCTGCATGTAATCCATGAAGCAGACAGGTTTCTCTACTATGTTGCTATTTAAATCTGACAGCTTTGAATAGCTGAGCATTAGAGAAACTAAACAGTTCCAGGTTTCTTAACTAAGGTGCTTGTTCCTGGAAAGTGAACTTTTGTTGTTCTGGGATGAGTATCAGAGTATCAAATATTTACTTCACCTGAGAACTGAACACAGATTGTGCATGCATTCAGGAAAGTTACAACCATATTTGCATATATGTAATCCAAAAATTACCTGGTTTTTAATTTAAAAAAGAACAAAACAGAGATCTGAGTTGTGTTTCAGTTACAAGTCAGGCAGTGTGTGTGCACTTGCATACATACAGTAGTACAAGGGGGAAGATGATTCTCAGTTGTCTCCCTGTGATGTTTGATTTTTTTGTAAGCATGAACACTTTGTATTTAATGATCTCCTTTACCTTGATTTCTCACATACACTCTGCTGAATTTCTGCATCTGTAACCTAACCTAAAAACATGAGGTACCTCTGCTTGATATAAACTATGGATTTCCACTACCATATAGGAAAAACAACATCTTAAGAATATCAAACCTACACTATTATTGTTCAGCAACATGAAAGAAGAGGTGTTTTCATGGCAATGAGTTGTGACTTAGAGTTCTGGACGAGGAAATGAAACAGGCTTTAGCTCAGCTCTTACACCAAAATTCTGGTGGCCTCCTAACAGAACTGGTTTTGCTATTTTGGCACAGGTTGCGATGCGTGCCTTAGGCTTTGAGCCAAAGAAGGAAGAGATTAAGAAGATGATAGCAGACATTGACAAGGAAGGAAGTGGCACCATCAACTTTGAAGACTTTTTGGCTATGATGACACAAAAAATGGTAGGCATTCTTAGCAGAAATTCTTGTGGCAGCATGAGAGAAAGGAACATCTCAGCATCAGGGGTTTTCTGATTAACATATGCTTTACTCTTGGTTTAGAGCGAAAAGGATTCAAAAGAAGAAATCCTGAAAGCTTTCAGATTATTCGATGATGATGGCACAGGAAAAATTTCATTCAAAAACTTGAAAAGGGTTGCCAAGGAGCTGGGAGAAAATTTAACAGATGAAGAACTTCAGGTAAATTCTGATTTGCCAGAGCTTTTCTAACAGGCACGGACCATTCCTGTAGCTCCTAGGGATTGGGTGGGAATTTAATCCTATACCAAAAGGGCTGAGAGATCAGAAATATGAAAAGCAGTCAAATATATTGTTGTTTTCACATGAACGTGCCCCTGATTTATTGTTGTTTTAATGAGTGGAATGTCTTGTGTTTAGGACCCAGTGCCTGATCAAATGTACACTGTGTTTTGTAGGAAATGATTGATGAAGCTGATCGAGACGGAGATGGGGAAGTAAATGAGCAAGAATTTTTGAGAATCATGAAGAAAACCAGCTTATACTAATATTTGTTGCCTTGCTATACAGCTGGTCCAAAAGATAACCTGGAAAAGGCTTCAAAACTGGGCTTGTGCCTCCTGCATGTTTTCTGCCATGTGAACAAAGTCTGAAAGGGCAGATTTTTTGGTTTATTTCTCTTTTTCAACAAAGATAACTGGGGAAGGAGGGCTGCAGTACCCAAGACTGCCAAAATGAGATACTGCAGAAGTCAAGGAAAATACTGCAAGGCAGGGTCCCTTCCCCTCTACCATAACAACTTCCCAGATTGCCATTTTGGATAAAAACCATTGTGTTTTACTATTTAACTAAAAGATACTTCACTTCAGATGTGAAGATGCCCACTGCTTCTGGGAAAGGCTACTTTGCCTTTCCTAAGGCAACTGATTGAAGGGACAAGCACAGTATTTTTTATTCCTTTGAAGGTTTTTTAGGTTATCTTTTGGTATTTGTCTGCTGTTGTTTATTTCCATGAAAGACTCTAAAATTAATTGTATATTTGTCTGTATTTCTGTATTAAACACTGTTTTCCTATGGCAAGTTGTTTTTGGATTTAATGGAAAGCAAATGTAGATTTGGTTCTTCCTTCGGAGCTGTGTGCCATCCATAGATGTTCTTGTGTTTATCTGATCACCTGAAACCAGAATGAAATTTGAATGTAACCTGCTTGGGTGACCAAAGTTTATTGTTTATAACTAGGCAACACCTTGTGCCATTGTTCTTCCTCCCCAGACATCACAGAGCTGCTGTTACTCCAGGATTTCAGGTACCTAAAAAGTTCAGTTCCGTGATGCACTAGAGTAAATTTTGTCTTGCTGCCAGTTACACTGCAGAGAAGATTTGCATCTGAAGTGAAAAAGTAGCTCACCATGGACATCTGTGGAGCTCTGAATATATTTAAATTCATGCAGTCCAAATCCATTTTGCACATCACAGGTTTTGGGGTGGTTTTTTTTTAGGAGTACCTTTATTTTCTTCAGTATTTCTTTCATATACTGTCAATCCAGGACTTATTGGAGAGCCACATTTCCTTCTGAATTACAGAGCAGTGATACATAGCCTGCTCTCTGATTATGTTGCTCTGCAGGAGGGTTTATCCTTTATAGACAATCAGCTTCAAAACTTTCAAATCCTGTAAAGCTCCAGAGGCCTGAGAAGTTCCCCTGTTACATGGTGGCTGTAGATGTAATCTGTAGTACTGCAAGTGTTTTAAAATGTCTTACCTTTGTATAAGTGTGAAATAAAACTGTTTTGCAAGTTAAGAAGTTTTTGTGCTTATTCTCTTTTTTCCTGAATTATTTTAAAGTCTTAAATGGTCCACCAAGCACATTTTCACTTTCATTTATCTCTTCTTTCTAAGAGAGGAATTCTTAGGTACAGTAGTCTGTCACATAATTCCTCTTCCACTCTGCTGATTAAAAGTTTCTAGTACTAACCACATACATTCAGAAAGGGAAATTTGAAGTTCTAGTTGATTATGGGGAATCCCAGAGCCTGTTAGAGTGACTGTACTTTTTTTTATGCTGCCACAGGAAGAGATTGATGACTGTGGTTTACCTATGATGCATGTCACTTCTCTCTTCCTGTTCTAATCCCATTATCTGCCCTGAAGGTAGGAAAAAGCCACACAATCATCCCTGCCATGTGTACTACAATGGTGAAATGTTATTTCTGGCTTGCCCATTAATCTCAGAAGTCTGGAATGTCAAGCAGCGTCTGAATGAGCACAAAACTTGCAAGTGTTAACAAGCATCTCGTGGTGCTTTATTTTGCAGGATAGTAAGGGAAATCATCCCCTCTTCAGCCTGGCAGCTGGCTGTGAACCCCCTCCTTTGCATCCCTCCTCTCCTTATGCTGACACCGAGTGGGTCCTTACCTGGCATCTGCAGATTCCCCTCAGGTGACTGCAATTCCGACATTCATTGTGTGCACCCAGCTGAGATCCTCCCTCTGCACCATCAGCAAAGCCTGGTTTTCACTCTGAGCATTCATTCCAGGCAGACACTGCACAGAAAGGAAAGTGGAACTGCAGTTTGTGTCTGGCAAACATCTAAATTTCAATGCATTGCTAAGGGCAATAAACAGCTGCTTGGGGGATAATATTGCAAATGTCTTCTAATGAGATATGTTTTGAACTGAAAAAGTACCAGGCTTTTAATAAAATACAAAATAGTTCAAGAGGAAAAAAACTGCTTACAAGTTATATTCTAAAATACGACAATTGCATGGCAATTTTAATCTCCAACATGCAGATTCTAACTTCTGCATCATCTCTCAGGCCCACAGTACACAATCCAGCCAGTCCCACACTAAGGCAAATCTTCAGCTGGCTCTAGGGAAAAAAGACTCAAGGAACTGCCAAGGAGTGCTGTGTTCTCACTTCATTAGGTGTGAGTTTGTTTTCAGAGCAATAAGCACAGGATCAGCTTCTAACACTGCAGAAGGAAAAAGGCTTCTTTTCAGGTACACCTAATCATGGCATTTAAAAGAGGATGGGGGGAAGCAACACAGGAAACATTTGTGTACATTCACATGCCAGGAGTCTTACTAACAGAACCCAAATAGTTCCATAAACTGATGAGGCATTTAATATTAAAATATTTAAATTGGTCATTTACAGTTTTGAAGACTCTCACATCCTGCAAACTGCCTGGTGAAGTCACTCCAAGCATTTGAAGTGCTCAATATTAACTCCTTGGAAACCTCCTCGCTGAGTTAAATAAATCAAATATTGCCACACTACAGCTGCTTTTAAATGCCCCTGGATAGCATAAGTGGATTTTGAGCAGGGCACAGGGCAGCAAACTGCTCCGTCTAGAGGCTGAGATGAGCCTTGGCCACTCGAGGAAAGGCAGCCTCAGGGATAACTCTGCAAAGCCAGCTTCCTTTGTGTCACACCTCTAGATACAGCGAGGGCCGACAGATCTGAGAGCGTGGCAGCCTCGCTAGAGGGCATCCAGTTACTGACGTGTGAGGTGCGTGAGGCTTTGATGCTTCTTTGCCTCCGCTGTGGCTTTCAATGAGGGAAAGCAGGCACACACACAAACATCATCCAGACTGGGCTAGAAATACGTGGTTGAATACAGATTTATTTTCTCTGAAAGGAAGAATGCAAGGCTTCTCTCACAACCCATGTGCAAAATGCTGTAATTATTAGTCAGTTGTTCAAAGCTAAACCCCCAAACCACACTTTCTGAAACTCCTACTCTGTATCAATAATTGCAGGCACACTCTCAGGAGAGCAGAGAACTCAACTTGCCTTTTGCACAGTCCCCCCGAGTGCTCTGATCACTCTGTAGAGTTCTTTTCTCCCTTTGGGAATACTGCTATCAAATGGAACCACTTCCAGCTGAGAGACAGAGCCAGGCTCACTGCAGGATGCTTGTGGCCCTCCCTTGGGATGTGGGAAAGCTGGAATCGTGGCTTTGCTTCGAGTCAACAGGAACAAGGATTTGACAATTAGACTCTTGTCCCCAAGGTGAGTGTGTTGACCTTTAGGGATGTGGCATAACTCCAATGGCCTTAGGGGGACCCAAACCTATAGCTCTTGAACTCTTTGCAGCCCTGGCTGCCACTAATTGCTGAACTTCAAATTGCTCAAGGATTTTTTTTTTTCTTGTCCGAATTAGATCAACACAGAGAATATTAACAAAGCAAACTGTAAAGCCTGGGCTGCAAAGGTGTAAAATTCCCTGGCTCTCAAGGCGACTTTATTTCCTCTGAAATCTTCTGACTGTTCTAGCAGTGACATACGTTTCACTACGAAATGAACCCCCCCACATTAAATAAAGCCATAAAAAACAGGTTTCCATAGGAAGCAAATGGAACAGCTAACCTAGCCCATTTCCAACATTATTTTGGACCACTCTCTACCCAAAAACATAGCTTAGTGCAACGAAACAAAACCAACATAATTCACACATCCATGCTATTGTCTGAAATTGCTTCCTAGTATGGTTCTTTCTCCACCTCAATACAGAGAAAACAGATACATACTTTCCTCTAAATTTTTTCAGACATCTAAATGAGAAGTACTATAAAAGCTCTAAACATCAAGGAAAAAGTGACCGCAAACATTGTAGATTGAAGGTATTTCAGTTTTAAAAAGCAAGATTTAAGCAGCTTCTAAAAACATGGTATTAGATCATCTCAGTGTAAATTTTAAGTCTGTGCTTCCCATGTTTCCTCTTTAGAGAGCTTAGGACACGACTGGCCAAGAAATCCACAGTTTCCACAAATCTTTTGAATGTTTTGTTTAAATCAGTCCATAATACACTTGTGAGGTTGAAGAGAATTGTTGCAGAATAGATCCTTTTGGAAAGGACATAATTTTAACAAAGTTTTTAGAGTTTGTTTGGTTTTTTTTTCCTGTTGGGTTAACTAAATGATTGATGAAGTTATGGATGTTAGTTGTGGAATGACAGGTACCTTTTGCAGAAGTAAAAAGAGATTTTTGCCTAGATGAAAAAAATCCATGTCAGTGAAGGTGCAGTCCATCTAGAGCAGATATCAGGCAAAACAGGTGCTAAAACTGCTACTAATTATTTTCTCTAAGCAGACTATTACCAAGGTTGAGACTAGTGTTCAGTAAACATATCCCTTTTACATGTCTCTTTCTCATCTTCCTTCTTAACATTAGGAACCAATAAAGTGCTCATCAAAATGGCCAAGAGGTTTGAATATTATTTCTGCTTGTGCTGTGAAATATATATAAATATTTTTTGTTGAATCCTGATAAACTGGGTCACTGTTTGGCTGGGCTAAATGCTTCAGCTCATTCTGCAGAAAACAACTCTATTATTGCCAATGGCATTAAAAATAGCAATATTACAAATCCAAGAGAAAATGTGAGTTGAAAATGCTTATGTATCACAATTAAAGGAGTTTTTCAGGAAATGAAAGAGCTTTTTGAAGGCGGGAGGGAAGAAACAGGTACTTTTATTCTTCCTACTATCAACCCAAGATGCAATAGATGAATTAACAGGATATTATTTATTGTGTGGGGATTTTTGCGCCGAGATTCAGGATTCTCCAGACTGTCAAACGCCTGCAAAGCTGTGACTCACTGAGTCAAGGTCTAGGATGGTGCAATCCTGACCGCCTCCTGCCAAGGGCTCAGCATCCTCTATTCCCATTGCCTTCAGCGGGACTAAGTGGTGCTTCAGCACTTCTGCAAAACTGGGCCCTAGACAATGGAGGCTTTAGGTATGGGCTTCCTATTTCCTGCGGTGGATTTGTGTAGGTGGCCTCGTTACCAGAAATCCATACTCCTACACAGCAACTTCTGACTGTGTTTCTGCAGAAATGACTATGATGAAAGGAATAAAATATTTTGAAAATAAAAATCATCTGTTTGTTTCTCCAAACCAGTTGGGGTATATCCTCCTGGCAAGATCAATTTCTTCTCTTGTGTGGCAAAATTAGGAGTGGAGTGGAAAACAAAAGGATTAAAGTTTGCAAGGGCACCGTGGCTGCTGCACACACGGAGAGGGGAGAGCTCGTCTGAACTGTCCTCTGCCCATCGCTGGCAGCTGAGTCACTGGCCCAGCCTGCAGAGCTTCTTGCTGCTGCATTTTGCAGCCAGGAAAATCCCACATCCTCCCAGTGGGTGTAGGAAACGCAGCTACAGCCTCTGGATGCATCGGCACCAAAAACAAAGGGGAGATTGTGGTGCGGGCGGTGGCTGCGGGCTCAGGGCCAGCGTGCCAGCATCTTGCCGACAGCATCCCGCGGAGCTGCGAGCAGAGCCCGGGCCAGCACCGCCTGCCCACAGCCCCGCTGCTTTGCCAAGCCCAGCGCTGCAAGGTGTGTGACCAGCTCTACCTCCCTGCATGGGGACATGCCATTGCCACCAGCAAACGACCTCTGCCGTCCCACCTCATCCTGTCTCCCTGCTTTTTGGCGAGGAGCACGTCACACCTTGTCCTTCCTGGTCTTGCCCAGCCAAGGCTGTTTGCCTTCAAGCACAGGGGCTTATGGAAAGTCTCGCCTCTTGCCGGGCTGTCGTGGCCAGCACAGCCCTCGTGGCTCCAGCGAGGGTCACCAGAGGTGCTGCTCTAGCCTCCCACCCATCTCCGTCCCAGCCTTATTCCATGATTGCAGAGCTGGCTGGATTCAGCCAGGGCAGCTTCAAACTCTGAATTTTCCAGTACTGGCTGAATACTGCCAACGCTGCTTCAGATGATGGCTCTGCAAGCATCCTGCTGGGAGAGCAACCCAAGACATGGCTCACAGATCCATCTTGTTTCCTGCCATGTGTTCCCTGTGGCACTTGCCAAGCTCATGTTGAGGGTGGTGTTATTCTGAGAAGACCGCAAGCATCCTGGGTCAGGCAGCCAATGCCTGGCTCTCCAACCTAGGGTTGGGTATTGCTCTTGGGAAAGGAAACACAGGAACAGACCAGCATGGGTTTGCCCAGCTGTCTGGGCAGTTGCTCCATACAAAAGCTCTTTTGAGAAGCTGCTCCTGTAAAGGGGACAAGAAGAGACCTGACATCCCTAAGTGTGCGCTTCCATACTGAGGTGGCAACCAGAGAGTTCTGCTGGCACTGGGAAAGGTTGCCTTAGGAAAGCAATCAAACAGCCTCAGTCAGCCCTGAGCAGTACAATCCCTCCCACCCCAAATCTCCAATGGCTGATAGGCCACTTGGCTCAGTACTGGCATCAGCACCCCAGTCAATCCCACAACCCTAACACAATCCTTCTAGACCAGTGCCATGCTTCCTTGGAGGTTTCTTGTCCTCCTCCTCGTGCCTCCTTAGCAAAGCTGCTGCCCCTGTGCTTTCTGTTTAGCCACCGGAAACTTCTCCTAGGAAGGTGAAGCAGCAAGACCATGCAGAAAATAAAGGGGAGGAAACTTCCTCTGACATCCATTCCCTGTCACATTTGTTCCATGCCCATATTGACCAAAACACAGGAAAGGACAGACAGGAGAAAATAGCTACATGTCAAGGGAAAAACAAACCAGCCTTTTCTAGCTCTGTCTAGGCACGCATCCATTTACCAAGTGCTTTTGGCCAGCCTGATGGGCAGGCCAGAGCCTGCCTCTGTAATCTATGCCAACAAGGGAGGAACAAGACCCCCTTCTCGTACACAATTCTTCTACCATGACTGGGTCACCACTTGGATGTTTTAACACTGGTGTTCAATACCAACATTTTCTTCTGAGGAGGTGTCACAGGTTGGCTCCATCATGGGCCTGGTTACACCATAGGTAACCATAGGTGCTCCCTTTACTGGATTCAGCATTTCCCTTTTCACCCAAACTACTTTACAGTGATAATTCACAGATCTATCATGGCCATCTGGGACATTTCTAAATATCTACAGCTGCATTCTTGGACTGAATTTCCTTCTACATGTTGGAGTCAGAATGAATTTACATCAACGAATTGCATGTGAGCTGCTGTCTCATTGTCCTGGAGTTCAAAAGTTTAAGGTGGTTTTTGAATAGCACCTGCAAATGTCAAGGTGGCAGATTAATTACCTTTAAGACACAAAACTATTTGTTTTTAAGAGTGAAGCACTGATTCAAACTGAACCTAGGTATTTAATGGAAAATGGAGTCTAGAACAGTAATTATTTGTGGCATTGTTGCCACCCTGAAACTTTCGCAGTTCAAAAGGTGGCATAAGCCTTAGACAAAAAGAAATCATTTCACACTTATTTCAGCAGTTTCCATTGAGAGACTGGCTCGTTCAAGGCCTCATCTCTTTAAAAACATTACATCAACCTCAGTAGATGTTACTTGATAATGCTCACTGAGTTCCTAGCAATTACCACTCTTTTTTATTTGCATATGAGTTGTTTTAGGGACTATCCAGGCAGAATTGTAATAGCCCCCTGCCCTAGAAAGCTTTCAGCCTCAGCAGACGACAGATAACACCTAAGACAGTGTTGGCCAGAAATCCAGGGAATGTTAACATTTTTCCAATAATAATTTCTTAGAAAAGCAGCCTGAAGATGACTAAAATTGGGATGCTTTGGAACCACCCAAAAATGTGCACTCTTAAATATGTAACAGGAGAGTGGCAGAGCCTTGGAGCACAGGTCAGTGGGAGGTGGAAGCAATGTACCATCAGCAAGTGAGAGATGATCACGAGGCTAAGAGTACATCACAACTGGCCTTGGAGGAACAGGCATTTCACTTGCACCTAATCTGGCACAGACATCACAGAAATTATTTAAGCAGAGAGGTAGGCTTGGAAAATTAGCTTTGCAGTAGCAGGCAAGGATTACATGAAAGCCAAGGAGAATCCTGCAGTAACAGATATACAAGAGGAATGATTAACCTTGTGAATAAAATCTTCACGTTAATGAGTACACACATCCAGTGTTAAGCATCACCTGGATACAGAATAGTCCTAGACTGATGATGCTCTGTCCTCAGTCTAACTCCTAACAGTAAACATTAGTGCCATTTTTCCAGATTTCCTTTTTAAAGATTAAAAACTGAATTCTAAAGGAGATTTGGATGCATTTTAACCTTTTACTGAAGAATAACACAACAGAGGACCATTTCAAGACACAAACAGGAGCAATGGAGGAAGTTCCCCAAGGCTTACGATGAAAGTGCAAGTTCTGTATTCCAATCCCTCTCAATGGGCAGATTGGCACAAAAGTATGAACATCTTTAAACACAAGGAAGTGTTGCACAGTGTGATCACAGGTAGCTGCTTGTTTTACATGGCTATGGGAGGGAATAGCTATGAGAGAGATTTTTGGCAAATACAATGTACTGAAACCAGCTTGAGTATCATCTTTACTCCTCCCTGCTTTCTGTAAAGATGATTCCCTCCAGCAGGGCCTCTCCAATGTAATTGCCAATACATTCCCTGCCCACCTGTGCCCAGGGAGCTGTGATTCATTCAGGTATGCACAATCCAGAGCCCAGGGAAATATGGTGCTGTTCTGAAACTAACAGCACCATGAGACTTCAGGGACTGGCTTTTGATCTGACAGCAAGCAGAGGGATGGTACAGTTCAGCTCACCCCTTGAACATCTCCAATGACATGTACCCTTCCTTCTTTATTCATTTATAATAATCTGACAGCTTCTTCCACGTGCAGTAAAGAGTTTGCCTTCAATTATTAAAGGAAAGGGACAGGGAGCAGGCTTTAACAGCAGTGTTAAAGACTAAGCACAAAAATGCACACTTGTGTGATAAATTTATCAGTTTTCAAGCTTTCCATTTGAGTTTTTAGACACTAGAATACAGCCTCGATCCAGAGAATTGTCCAGAGAATTTAGCACCCCAGGCTCTGATGTTAATAACTGAGCAGCTCATTGGATACTCAGTAAAGTCTTCAGGCACACAGGTCTATGTGGCTTTCAGTGGTCATTTTCCATCGATGCTCTTTGCTTCCTTTCTGATTCAAGTCAGTCTCTCACCATTATTGATCAAAAGATAGAAACCCTTAATAATTTCCTCTTCAGCAAACCAGACAAGGTTTGATTTATTTACATCACATCATAGCACTTGCTATCAAATACAACTTCCATGCCTTAACTGAGGATGCAAAAGATGAGGAAAACCAGGATCCTGTTGGTACTACACAACTTGCACAGCTCAGTCACAGGTGGCTGCTTGTTTCATGTGGCTGTGGAAAAGCACCCGAGGGCTTATTTTTGACAGATACTGATCTACTTTAATCAAAGGATTTTAAGTGGTTCAGAAATGCTTTTGTATATAGAAACCCTGTGAAACAGTTCCAAGCACCTCCTCTTAGTCCCTGTCTCTCAACACTGAGATTTGCTCTGGTAGAAAAGCATGGGCAGGTGGAAGAAAACACAAGTCAATAGTGAGAGACTAATGCAGAAAATAAGTTTATAAGAGCAGACTGTACAGGCACGGACCACACCTCTGCCTGTGGCTCTGCTGTGAATGAGGTTAGACAGTTGGGAAAGAAAAGCCAGAGATAGAACTGCTTCAACATCAACCCGATCAGGTTCATTACAGAGGCATTTTTACAGCAATGCTGGGTGATGTATCTGGAGGTTTTGGAAGTTTTGTTTTTGCAATGGATGGAAGAATACACAGGCTTTTTCTACCTTCAAAGAGGACAAATCTCATTTCACAGACCTAAGAGGACTCAGATATGTCTCAATGTCTCAAGCACAATGTCTCAAGTTTTACTTTGGGCAGTTCAAAGGACCCCAAAATGCAGGTTCTGACAGGAATGGCAAAATTTGAACAATATAACTGAAAATGAGGGAGAGCTGGGAGAAATTTTTGAGATTTTAGAACTGATCTTGAAAAGAGCAAGAGTGAAAACACACAGTATTTCAAAATTGTACTTGCCACTTCGTTAGATCTCATTACGCCATGATTTAATACCGTAAGGTTTATGTAAGAGAACAGCACTTTGCTTTTGGAGTAAAACTAGAAACTCAAACAAATCTGTCTGTGAATCCAGGAGAGGCACAATTAATTCATCTCCTGTCCTCAGTGTCCATAGGTCTCTGGAGGAACAGAAAATTGCTAGGGAAAGGCAGCACACTTGAAAAGCCCAACTCTCATAACTAAAAGAGCAGCAGCTATATTCACTTGTTCAACCTTCATTCAGCCTGCTGCTGAGTTTCATTATTAGCCTTTAATTTTATGACCTTGCAGATTTTCCCATTGGATTCTTGCTACTGAGAGAAAAGGCACTAAATTTGTTAATCTTTCTCACTGTTTGCTTTATTCTGTACACCATATAAATCCAGTATGAGGTCTTGTAAAAAAATCCACAGTCCTTTATGTGCTGTACTCATCCAAATGCCCTCATATTCCTTACAAATACAAACACATTTGCTTTCAGACAGCTGTTAGACAATATTGTGCTGTTTCCCCATTTTACTCATAAAGTACAGGAAAATTATTGGAAGTGAAGATTAACAGTAGTGATTAATGACTCTGCTGCCTGACATAAAAGCTTTGGCCAGTGTGATCTGCAAACAAAGTGCTTGCATCTCAACTTGTGCTGGCTGCAATCCATACCTCAAAAAAACCTCTTCTACCCCCAAAAGCAAACCCCTTTAATTTTTTTTTAGAATAAATCACTCCAAAACAGGCTTAAGGATTTTAGGAAGAAATATTCCCTGAGGATGATGTCAGGTTTTCTCAGCAGGGTCTTTGACTATGAACTCCTTTTTGTTTGATGTGATACATACCCTCAGCTATACATCTTCCATTTCATGCAAATTTGGGGAATTTTGAAGTCTAACATCCAAATTTGAATCCAGAGGAATCAAGCATGGTCTATTTAAGCAGTAAAGTCTCTCACCTGTAGCTGGAGACTTCTGATTTATATCTTGTTGTACTGATATTTTCTATTTTATATATCTAATCTTTTGCAGTGTCACATCACACCTCTTAGCAATCTTGGCCCTGAAAAAGTGGGTGTCTCCTGGTTCCTGCAAAAGTTCATTCCAGTAACAGATGCTTATGACCTCTGTATGTTTTTCATCTTGAACAGACCTTAAAAACTACGTTGCAAATGCCAGTACTATCCCAATGTATTGCTCTTTTCTGTCTAATTTAGTTGCTGTGGTAAAGGTTCGACGTGGTTGATCGGATACACAGTAAACAAATGTTCCTGTGAATCTCACTTCAATTCTGAGTAACAGAAGCCCCCACAAGCCAACAGATGTATTTAATACACAAGCAGAACCAGTTAGGCTGAATTTCTTTTATTTTAAGAAGCCTCTTTGCAGACCTGTTTCTTCTTATACCAAAGAAATGCAGAACTGCAGATATAGGCTTTTGTCTTGAAGCCATTGATGGAGACAAATTGTTTAATCATCTCTTTTTTTTTCCCTTGGACACTCTCATGTCAGTATTAGCATTTGCAATTTTATGGATCAGTAATATGGAAGGAGAATGCACACTAAAAAAAAGGTAAGACTACAGACTAGTGTCTCTAGTTTTGGGAAGATTTTAGCTCTTGTTTAAGGGAATGTTCCTGCTCCGCATTTCTAAGGGTGGAATCTGGATCTGCTGAAGAGCAGATCTTTCTGAAGAACTTCATGTGCCGACAGGTATATTGTGGATTAAGACTGATGGGTGCCCATATAGTTTATCCATTTTTATTCTTTCTTGTGGAGGTTACCAAAAGAGAGAAAAAGATCTTGCAGTAGTGAATACTTCTACTAAATATTGAATTTCTAGGATGCATAGACAGACTTTGTCTAGCACAGTAATTCTTTTTGCATATTTCTGACAGAAAAAGTGGTTAATAATCTCCTGCAAGTCTTTTTCTTCCCCCTAATTTAACTTTGTCTAGATTAAATATTAGACAGTGCTCTGCCTCTCACAAGCCCTTTCAAGAAATCGTTTTCTCCTTCATTATTCAATCAAAAAGATGATGTTTGAGAAACTGCAAGGTTGTAGCTAAAGACAGAAATCAAAATTAAGGATCCCTTCCTTAGTCCACTTAGACCAACACTTCAGCATATGTATTAAGTTCTATAACGTCCATCTAAATCCAGTGATTTAAATGAAACTACTCTTTCTGGCAAGAGCTTATCTCTGGAAAAAGAAGTATTCTTAATTGGAGCTAACTTGAAGTGAAATCCTAGTGGAGATTAGGCAGGCTTTAGTTATTCCTATAAGCTAGAATTAGGGTCTTTGGGGTGTTGTCTTCATAATACCAATGACAAAATCAAATGTGGTATGGTATATTCATGTTCCCTGACTCCCAGTTGATATCAATCTGCAGCCAGACCCTGTGCAATTTGTAACAGTAGAAATACACAGCCCAAATCCCTCTGATGCCCTAGCTGCCCACACAAGTTCCCTTCTGTGCTTAGCACCCAGGACCTGTGTGCTACTCGCTGACATTGAGAACAGACCCTGTCCCAAGCCTTTACACCCTGCTGCAGCCGACAGCAGGAAGTCTGCTTTGGCTCTGGTAAAGTGAAGCTAAAAGAAAGCCAGAACTGATTTTTTTGGCTGCAGATACGCTGAAAGAAATCAGTGAAAAATCCGAGGGCAACCTCAGTGCACGCTGTGGCTGTGGTCTGCAGCAGTCACTACAGCTGCTGTGGTGTGCCATGAATTCCCCCTGCTCTGCTTTCCTGCTGCTCACTCGCGCTGCGGTGGATTTTCTGCCCCAGCCCGGCTCACCCTCACAAAGCAGCACGGCCAACAAAACCATCCTGGATCATCTCCAGCTGCTTCTGATCATTGATTGCCACTGGGCAATTCCACACTGCTTAGAAAGAACATCCCATGCAATGACAGTCAAAGCAAAGGCCAGCAGACAGCCGGAATATTTCTGCGTCACGGAGGACTCCGTAAAGGGCAAATTCTTCCACTTCTAAAAACAAGAATTCTTCTCTTCTTATTCTAGGTCACTTGTGGAACCACACAGATAACAGATCTCAACAATATGTCACTAATGATAAGGTCCGGGGCTTTCAAAAGCGTTTCTGAAGGCAGGCATTTTATTTAGGTGTCTAAATGGAGGAGGCAATTTTCACCCACTATTTCCAAGACTCACTTCTGAAAGCGCTGACCCTGCTATCACTGGTATACTTGGCTATTGAAAAATCAAGCAGGCTGCTCTGGGTGTTGCACCAGGGAAAGGAAAAGTGCAGTGGTCGTTGTAAACACTGATTTGCTCAATAGGTTGGGACCAGCCACAGCACCCTGCGTGCCACAAACATTGCTATTTTCTGACTGACTGTGACCACACAGAACTGAGTCACCTAATTCGTAGCTGCCAGTGCAATGTAGGCAGCTCACAGGCTGGAAAGAGCAGACTGGATTTTATCCCAAAACACAACTTCCCTGCTCCCTACTCCACAGGAATTTTTGTTGCAAGCTGTTCAACAGCTTGCAAATAACGAAGTCTAAGCACGCACAGGCAAAGGATGATTTTGCGAAATGTAGAATTGATCCTTGGCTGTACTGTGGATTCTGGCGCTTGGCACCTGGATGGTGCTTCCCCACAATCTCCTCTGTGGTTCAGCCATCCCCAGGGGAAAATTCAACAGACATTATTCCAGATGGTGAAATAATTACTATTGGCTGCAGAAATTATATGCCACTGAGCCATAATCAAAATATTGTTTTGTTTTCAAAGAACACTTCAGCTCAAAGACCACTGAGTCCATCTCTGACTGTGCTGTGTCTCGACACACGGGAGGAAAAATACATAGCCTTGTTTCCACTTTTCTCTGTTCTCACCTGAATGACTGGATCAAGGTTGCACAACCGCAGACAGAAGGAAAAAGATCACTGAACAGGAATGGAAATGTGAAATACGTCAAATGGCATTCTTTTTTTTTTTTTTTTCTTGTTGTCAGAAGTGCTCAGGGGTTGTGGCCGACCAGGCAAGAACAGGCAGGCTGTCTGCAGAACGGGACATTTGTGACGGTGAAGTCCTATTGGGGTTTTTTTGGGACAGTTACATATAAGACAGCAAAGGAATGGCTCAGAACTACGATCTCCACCTACAATGTTTCTTTTCCTTTACACTTACGGTAACAATATTTGGGCAACAGTTTGCTTCTTTCAGTTCCCACCTATGATTCATTGTGAAACTTGGTAAGATTGGCCATGTTATAATGAACTCCATGAGTATGTGGATAAAGACATTTTTCTTCAACACCTTTTTGCTGTATTAATGAACCTATCCATTGTTTGGGTCATTCCTTAGGGGACAGAACATAGGTGGCATTGCTTTGGCAGAGACCTTCTGCTATCCCTCTCATGTTATTACTGTGTGTATGAAACAGATGGTTTCTGAATTAATTAGTCTGAAATCAAAGTTTCTACCCTAACCCTGAGCATGGGTGTAAAGGAACGAAATTCATTTGGCTACACTAAAGGACAGCTTTCCAAACTGTACAGTAAGTGCTGGTTTTTTAGGTTTTTTTACTTCATAAGCGTAAAATTCTTACTTTAGGTTGCCTAGGCCTCTGATTCATATAAATGTAAATTTAAATTAACTTCACATTCACTGATGTTAAGTCACTTTATTTTATTAAATTCAGAACTTCATGGAATATCTGAGTCCTAGTCTGCTTAGTGAACCTCGACTTTCTACAGTGGCAACCAAGTAAAAACCTCTCTTATGCCATTCGCAGCTGCAGAAATAATACCTAAGGAAACACCCTCTGACAAAGTCTTCAGGAATAAACATTTCCAGTAGACAGACAATACAATTTTAAAGGCAACCTTGAATGAGAACCTTTGACATCTGATAATCTTTTCAGTACCTGTGGATTACCTGCTGCTGGAAAACTCTCACGTGGCTGGAGACTGCTTTGGCAGATGTGTTTATCTTTAATTGTCTGTAATTAAGACCAAACCTACAAAACACCTGTATATATTACCCTCAGAAATGCAAATCTGCGAGCAAATTTGTGTTAGAATGAAAATTTACTGCTATTCGTGTATGGGATTGCAGAATGTAAGGAAGTGACAAAAGATCAGCCTACATGTTTATATTTCACTTCATTAAAACAAAAGTATCTTTAAATCCCTTATTATGCTGCCTTGTTCTTTTTAGAACACTGCCTTATTGTCGTTCACAGGCCTAAAGTTCTTGTGGGTAGTTACAGCTTTGGTCATCTCTTACTCATCATCTGGGTAGAGATGTACATTACCAGGGTGCATTTCTAAGCTAAAGACATGGCCTGGGCCATGAAACCCATAGAAAGTGTTAGTGAATGTTCTCAGGGTCCCTTTAGCTACAAAGCAGCACAAATTTTCACACACTGACATGTGTTGGCAGGGAACAGACTGACACCCACGTGTGCCCAGGTGTGAGTTCAGTGACCACAGAGCCCTGAGGGATTTCTGGAAGTGCAGGTTTTGACACTTGTAAACAGAGAGCTCCTGGCTGGTCTCAGGTTTCAGGTCTCTGAGGGAAGGGGGGCACCAATGTGCACGTGAAATGAAATTTTAACAGCCTGGTAGGAACTGCAGTGCTCATGTTGCTGTAGCTTTTGTGACCTGTGGGTGGGAGTGATTCCAGGTTTGTGAAAGGAAGCTTTCATTTCTGCCCTTAAGAGATGGTTGCTTACCAGTGTGACAGCTCATAGACTTAAAATACACCAAAAGCATGAAAATAAATATGTTCTTTTCTCTCTGTGATATATTCAGCTTGAAATTCAGTATGGACAGGGGATTTTATTTTTCCCCACATGAATATGACTACCCTTAGAATGCTAAGAAGAATATCTATTGTACACTAGAAGAACAGTAAATTCCCACCAACAAAACAGACTAGTTTAATAACGTAAAATTATTTCTAAATAAATCATAAATCATGTCTACTATCTTTGCAGTAGATGTGGTTGGTAAGTATATGAAATGTAGCTCTAATAAAGTGTGTAGATTGTGAAAATTTGGTTAATCTTAGAATAATAGAATGGTTGGAAGGGACCTTAAAGCTCGTCTAGTTCCAACTCCCCTGCCTTGGGCAGAAAACCTTCCACTGGACTGGATTGCTCAGAGCCACATCCAACCTGGTCTTGGAACACCTCCAAGGATGGGGAGTGCTCAACTTTTCTGGGCAACCTGTTTTGTGCCTCACCACTCTTACAGTAAAGAAGTTCTTCCTAAATCTAATCTAAACCTACCCTCCTTCAGCTTAAAGCCATTCTCCCTTGTCCTATGCACTTGTGAAAAGTCCCTCTTCAGCTCTCTTGTACCTTTACATACTAGAAGGAGCTATAAGGTTTCCCTGAAGCCTTCCTTCTCCAAGCTGAACAACCAAAGTCTCTCAGCCTGTCTTCACAGGAGAGGTGTTCCAGCCTGTGATCAACTCAGTGGCTCTCCTCTGGACTAGTTCCAGAGGCAGTTTGGTTGGCAGAGCTAGCAGAGCCTACCTGGGGAAACTGTCAGCACGTGGAGCTTATGTGCAGCTGCAGATCTCAGACCAGCACTGCTGCCGCTGTGTCTGTGCCAGCATGGGAAGTGTGCCCTGCCAGCAGCACTGCTTCTGGCCACACACAGCACTGATCCCTCTTCATACTGCCCCCTCCCACCACCTTCACAAGTATTAATTAAAAGTGGTTCATAAAAAGCTTTCACCAGGCAGCAGCTGATTTCTAGTCCAGACAGCCCTCAGTGAGAGAGCCAAGGAGCTCGGCCACCCGACATCGTGTGCCCTTCCTGCAATTCACAGCAAGTATGTCAGCGCTGCCATAAATGTCACACCTCCTGTGACAGGGCTTCATGGCAGCCTCCACTGACTTTTGTCACCCTCTTCGTCACCCTTCCTCCTGGAGTTTTCCACAATGGCACTGACCTGCAGGAGCCGAGGCTGGCAGCCAAGCAGGAGGGGCTCAGGAAGAGGCTTGTGCCACTGCTCTGTTCCATTGCTCTCACCTGGGTAGCAAAGCTCGGTTACTTCACAATCCTCCCTGCAATAATTTTGAAAAAAGCCTGTTAGGAAAATGGAAAATTTTAAAGAGTATTTCAGTGCCCTTTATTCACTACTGCACTTAGTTTTTTTATTTAAATCCAGTGCAATTTGTTGTGAGCTCAGGAACTTCCCTTACCCTCACAGACCAATCCCCCAAGTGCACCCAGTCCTGCCAGTCCAGAGTCTCCAGTGCGCTCCTGCAGCTGATGCAGAGCTCAGCTTCCACCAAAGCTGATCTGTGGACTCCCTCTTTGGGAATAATTTGATAACAGAAAACTGCTCACCACATAGAACTGGAAACAGACTCCACACCAGACCAGACTTTTGGTCTGATTTGATCAAGAGGGACAGGAATTTTGGTCTAGGTAGGGGAATCACTGTCCTTTAAAGCCCCAAGAAAGCCAGTACACCACCAGATCCAAGCATCAATCCTGCTTGCCAAGACTTACAGAGGCTGCAGAAACAGTCACAGCCTTTGTCCAGGTGAAGGGAAGTACAAGGTCAGATCCAGCTTGAGGGGACTGAAAAGCAGCCCCAGCACCCAGCTGGGGTAGCCCTGGCAGCCTGTGGCACCAGGCACTACTCCTGCATCCAAAGGAACGCATGACAGCCATCGCTGTCCCCCAGGTTTGATGGGTTTTTTTCATCCCTCTGCTGTAATTTAACTAGATATGATGTTACCAGTGTGCCCAATTGTACTCAGCCTCACAAAGGCCTTGCCCCGATGACATTGAGGTTCCACAGCTTGTGTGTCACATAAAAAAGCAGTGCCTCACACTGGCTTTAAATGTGTTGCATTTTGACTGTACTTATTGTTATGTTTTATTATATATTTACTTTTACTTACTTAAATTTTCTATAGTCTGATATATGCTTCATATACTTCATGAAAGAAGCAAAAATAACCTTCTAATTTACCAACAAAGTCATATCCCAGAATGAATCAGTAAAAGCCATTTTCAAGTAAAATGATACCACATTGCCAGAATGACAAGCACACAACTACCTCACAGATGATAAACCAGAACTGAATTTGAGAAACCTCATGTAGACTTTCTACTGTGAATCATCCTATTTAAAATTATTTTTAGCTAGAGGTTGAAGATAGGGTGATTCATCCCATTCTGAAATTGTTTTATGTTTCAATACAATACAAATTTGTTTTCTGCAACATATTTTAAGCAATACTGAGAGAGCAGAATAAGAATTAAATCAGTCCCAGCAGAAGAGAAAAACAAGTCTGGGGACAAAAGGAGGCATTTTCTATCTGAGATTTAGGAAGGAGTGGAGCAGCAATGAGGCAGTTTTACAAAAAAAGTCTCTTTCGAGCCAAACAAAATTAATCTGTTTAAAACAAAACCCAGGTTTCTGGAGGCAGAGAGAGAAATGGTCAGTATTAGGTGAAAAAGAGGAAATTGGGAGATATGGTCTTCACAAACAGTGAGGCCCTGTTCCTTCACCATCAGGGGAGCACAGGGCTTGTGATGTGGACAGGCCATAGCAAGAAATGAGCAGGATCAGTCAGGTTTGGGAGTGCATCTCTTGGCCAAAATGAGGATGTCTGGCTTTGAGACTTGTAGCAAGGAAGCTGAAACAAACCCACAAGTTTTCTTGCTCAGACATCCTGAGTGACTGTGGATAGCCACTAGCTGTGACTAATGCCACAGAGATTCTTACCAGTGCCAACACCAGACAGGTCCCACTTCTTGCAGCAGGACGTACATGGCTGGCACTGAAGGCACTCACTCAGGTACCTCTTACCTACAAATTTAGGAGGAAAATATTGCCTGTACATTTAATTCTCAGAGCCTTGGGTAAACTAATGTATTTGGTGAAGTCATCCCAGGAAAACTGTGTGCCAGCCTTTAGTGTAAAGAACTATCTTTAGCTCCTGGCTGCCCTCACAGGCAGTTTTGCAGTATATAGACAACAACAAGAACATTGGTGAGGAACAAGGCATTAATGAGGTCAAGGTTTCAGGTTATTTACTTCCCTCCTAGATAATGGTCTATCAAAATATAAATCACCCCACCCTAGTTTCAAAACACCAACATGCAGCACTAAGGTGGGGCAACCCAACGGCATTCTCTCCCTACTGTTTTCTTAACAAAACATTATTCTTGATCTTTATTCAAGCAAGAGCACTTGGGCACAGAAACAATGTCTACGAGACCCACCTCAAAGAAAATCTTGATTGCTGCTTTACGTCTTGAAGCTCTCAGGGGTCAGGGATTATAGGCAGCTTCCCTGTGTGCCAGCTTTTTCATTTGTAAGAGGCAACTGAGCTTTATTCTGCATTGCTGTGCACTCTATAAAGCAGCAAAGAAACAAAAAGGAAGATATCTATTTTTTTAATTGATATGAAATATTTTAAATTTACTTAGATTTCTAAAGCAAATAAAGTGCTTTGACATACACAAGGCTGCTTGTCATGGAAGCAGTATCCAAAAGGAAACACGCTCATTCTCTTGTGCAAGCTAAGTTAGAGAATGCGAGCTCCTGGTGATTCCTCTTAGCTCCTAAGAAAATCCACCAAACTCTTCCCCTGAGCCTCACATCTCCCTAAATCTCAGCCTTGGCAAGGAAGGACTATGCATGTATTTTGTAAAATCTTTTGTAAGAAGACTGCATGGGTTTTGAATTGAAAGCCCTCAAGACATTTAATAACTTAGAAATAATACGACAATAATTTAGAAAATAACATGACAATTTGTCTTTTGAGTTACTTCCTACCGTATCCTCTTGATGAAATGAAGGCTGTACGCCTTCACAATTTTCCATTTAGACAGAATTCCACCAGTTTAATCAAAGTGAAACATTAGGTACTGTTATGGTCCTTATACCTTCAGATTTCCTTACTGATAACCCACATACTATCCGTTAACCCATTGCATCATTCACAAGAATAAACAACCTGGGCTCTGCATACAGGAAGCTGAACAGAAAGGAAATAGGCAATATTAGTTTTCATGTACATATTTTCACCTCTGCAGAGATCAGACCAACATATTTTCACAGATCAAGACGGTCCTTCAGATGTGCCTGTTAAGTTCCCTATGGATACAAAAAGGCACTTCCTGTTTTTAAAGTCTGAGCCTTTTTCATCTAAATCACCATTACCTCACTCCCACTAAAGGATGGAAGGTCCCTAAGGGTAGCAAAAGTCAGATTTACATCCCATTCACTGCTATCACCCGTACTGCAACATTAAGGGTTAGGTGCTTGTGTAATGCCAAAGATCAATACCTCACATGTTCAAATGTACACAATGGAAAGGGCAATGGACAATATACCCATTTACTTGGGGACACAGACTACAAAATCCTGATTTTTTCACTTAATAAGGTAAGGAAGTCTTTCCTCAATTTCAGTAAAAGGAAGGTGTTTAATACACTGCTCTGCAGAAGTGGAAGTCCTTCCAGACTCTTAGTTTAGCTCCTCACTTCAGACACAGAACCACATACGCTCTTTCAAGGCACACTTAGATAGGAGAAGGACCCAGTGAACTCCTTCCCAATGGAAGATGCAAACAATCATTCATGAGCAACAAATTAACAATGAGAAATTGTGGACTTTGTTCCTGCCAGAAAAAAATGAAAGTGCTTTAATGTAACCAGAAAATGCATACTCAAACCAGTTTTATCACTGTTAAGTGTCCCAGTTCCAGCAAGGATGGAGTTGCCTTTCTTCACAGCAGTGTCATTGGAGCTGTTGTTTGGATTTGTGACTAAAATACACTCACAAACACACCAGTGCTTTGTCTGTGGCTAAACAATTCTTGCATAGCACCAAGGCTCTCTCCAGAAGGCAATTTGTTGCACACTTAATTTTGGTCACAGTATTAAAAACTAATTTTTCAGTCTCTCCAATAAACCTTTAGTGGGTTTGAATCATGTTATTTGGTCCCTAAGTTAAAGATTATCATGCAATGAATTAATACAGGCAGAAGATCATTGCTTGGGGCATTTTGGTGGATGTAGGAGAATTCCTTGAAATGTAGTGGACAGCAGGCTAAACAGCGAGTCAGTGCAGCTGCTGGCAAGGTAAGGAATAGCAGTGCTGTCCCTGGGGGTAGGTAACACTGCTCCATACCACATCCAGTCCCAGACCGTGTGGGCAGGACCTGCCTTCCCAAGGCCCTCTGTGTGCATGCACTGATTTGATCTCAACCCCATAGAAATCATTAACTTGTCTCCTGAGAAAGCACAAGAAGACCTCATGTTCCCAAAATTGAAGGTCCTTTGTGCGGCAGATATTTTTCCCTCTGCTTTCCATGCCACCTCAGGAAATAAGCACTTGTACTTTGAACACCTCCCTCTTTTCCAATAAAACAGTTTCCCTTAGCTCTAAGATACCTGTCACTCTCAGGATGCTAAGTGGAAACAGTGTCCTCTGCAAACAAACCCACAACATAGAGACAATGAAATATTGTCTCTCCACAGCACTGGACAGGAGATATTTCTTAAAGGTGCTTCTGCATTGTTTTTTCACTGCAGCTGTGGTGTAGGTCAGCCACAAAGAGAGAAGAGGTGACAAGAAAGTGAAGAAGTTGAACTCACAGGTGTAGGGAGTTTTCACCTTCTATATCTCAGCAGAATATCTGTATTATTATTTTCTGGGGATAAGTGTACTCAGAGCTGCTGACACTATTCACAAGTCCACTAGAGAGCAGCTATGCCTCACACTCAGCAAGGTTCTGTTTTAATTAGTTTCTCTGACATTTATTGCACTTCACTCAAATGACTAATCAGCCCTGGGAAGCTTTCTCAGTACTAGACTGAGAGGCAACAGAGGTGTGGATTCAGCTGCTCTGATTTATACATGCATATGTGAATGCCCACCCTGGCACTGAGCTGCTCTTGTTCATGCACAGCGTCATTCTTGAAGAAATCTTGGCTCATAGGAGGAGAAAAGTAAATCAGCACCCTGGAGGTGCAAGTTCCCGTGAATCTCTTCAGTAAGGAGTATGCAGATTTCTTGGAAAAAGTCTAGGGCAAGAGGCAGCCAAAGGGACTGTCGTTCCAGGCAACGGATAAAATGGGAAAAGTAGCTAAATAAGGCTCTTTTACCCCATTTTCACTAGGTGCAATAAAGTGCTGTGTAGGTCCAAAGAGCTAATAAGGCACAGCAGTCCACAGCAACCCGTATTAGGCCATTTTCCACTAACTTCTGGAAGATTTTAAGTAACACTGAAGAATGATTTACACTAATGAGAAGACAATGTATTGTATGAAATCCAACTTTATACAGAGAAGACAATTTAATGTACAAAATACTGGCTTCTCCTGACCATCCTCTCAGCTTTAATAAAAACATTGAAGTTTTCTTTCTTTAAACATCAAGGAGCAGCATCAATATAAACACAGTTTGAAATCCAAAAGTTTCACTACTTATCTTTTTGTCAGAGAAAAAGGAAACTATTACCTGTCTGAACAGCTGGCAAATCCACATTCTCTAGCCTGGTAAGTTAATGAAAATTGTCCTGGCCCTGTTAGAAGCAGACAAAATTATTAAGGCAGAAGTTCTTTTACCTTTAACCTACATTATCCCTGCCCCTTATGAACTGCCTTCTAGTGCCTTGGTCTTTCTACTTTGGCACATTGGCTTACTGACCTTCTTTTCTTATATCAGATCACTTCATCCTCCTGCATCAAGTAGGAAGAACAAGAACCAACTTCAGGCTTTTTATACCGAAGGTCTGGTTTTACTTGTGTCCTTTTCCTTTGCCCACCATTTTCTGGAATACTGGTTACTCACTGTATATAGCCCTGGCACTGTTTGTCACCTGTGAAAAAACAAAAAAATTTCAGAGCATGTGTACTGAATCCTAAAGATCTAAGAAAGCACAGAGAATGACCATAAATGTTAGACTGATCACCTAAACAAGGGAGACCATCTGAATTTTTTAATTTGACAGAAACCATATGAAGTGGCATAAAACACACTGCTTCTATTGAGATAAGCAAGAAAAAAAAGCTCACTGCAGGTTGGATATTCTGCTTTAAACAATGAAGAAAGGTTTATTTCCCAGCTTTTAAAACTATTTCAAATAAACCTTCATAATTGAATATAATTAATGGAAAATTGAAATGATCATATGAAAGTGTCAGCACAGAACATTTTTATATTTCTAGTTATTTATTAGCTTTGACATAAATTGGCCAAACTTAATAAAATCAATCAGGATACAATGAACAGAGCTGAGAGGGAAAGTTTATGCACTGAACTAGGTCTAGCAATAAAGGAGAAAACAATGCATTTAGCTAATGAGTAAGGAGAGCTTCCATGGCACATGATTATATCAGAGGGTAGAACTGCTTCATCTCTACTCAATTTAAAGGCAATTTAAAGTGAACGGTGACATTTGTCTCAGTGTGGCCAAATCAGTCGTGGAGAGGGCAATGGCAAAGAAAAGAGACAAGAAAAAATCTTCAGGGTCTGTTGCTTCTCTGCCACACTCTGTATTTTTCACAACACGTTCTTTAACCTCTCCCTGCAGATCCAGTACAAAGTGTTTGAAAGCGCATCCGCCTCCTTTGATCTCCGGGTATTGTTTTGGAAATTACATCTTTGTCTCCTTTTTTCTTCAGGCCGTTTCTGAGATTCTCGTGAGTTTTCCTGTTCTCAGGTTAAATGTTTCCACTTCCCTTCACATTTTTGCCCTTTGTGCAGCAGTATCAAGCACAAGCATTTTGCAGCCTTTAGCGTGCCATCAGCATCTCTTCTGACTTTTCAGCTGTGCCCTCAACATAGGGGTTCAAACCTGCTCAAGGGGAGATTTAAGAGATGCAACTATCCTGGGAGGCTTACCTACCAAGTAGAAGAGGCATTGGCAGGGTTTTTCCATAGGTTGAATAACAAAGTAGTTGTGTAATCCTTATGATAATCAGAAGAGGAGGATCCAGGAGTGGAAACTGAGCTATATGGGAAGGAATGATGAATCCTATGATATTGCTTCTGGGTAAAATCTGGGTGCTTCAAAAGAAAGCTAATCCTTGGTTATCTGCCTATCTGCACATCTTGCAGTGATAATGGGAAAAATGCGATTTTCAAAAGCCACCATTGTTCTGGGCTAGGATCTTCATTGACTCCTTGTTTGCCTTTTGGTTTCTCACAAGAAACCAGAGAAACAGGACTGTCCTGCTCAAGGAACAGGTATCAATTGTAAAGACTGCAAGAAGCTCGTAAGTAACAGGCAAGAAAAATGTCCTTGACCAGAAGAGTATTTTTAGAGACCAGTTTTACTAATTTCTTGTATATTCATTGACAGATGCAGACTTCATATTTACTGTCTCAGATTTATGAAAACACAAGCAGGACAAGACACCTCAATTTTCCAGTCACAGGTACAATGTTAGAGTAATACTTTTAATTTTTTTTCCTTGAAAAGGAACAACTCTCCAGGATGGACCAATGAGATAGTAATGAGGAATTAAAATCTATGGTCTTCTATTGATGTTTTGATATGGAAATTACTGAAAATTATTAAGATGAATCTTGCAGTCATCCCTCTGAAATAGCTAAGTGGGTGATCACACTTTCAATCTTTATTCACAAAGAATGCTTTGACTATGTTTTCAGACAGATTTTGGTACTCCCACAAACACACTGAGTAGTTTTTTTTCCACACAAACAGTAATTTCACTTACATTTGAGCAAGACATTTTGTTTTATTAACTCGAATGTTATTTTTCTTTTCCTTTGTTTTCTATCCAGGGGTCTTTGCTCATTTTTAATTCATTCCCATAGGTTCGCTTAGAGGGAATGGTGACATGCCTCTGGGAACTTGCCTGGCAGAGGCAAAACTGTTGTTGGTGAAAACTCAAAGTTTGGGCAGTCACTGCTGCCACCAGTGAAGGGGATGGGATTGGCCAATATTAGAGGTTCAGATGTCCTGTACTGCTGCAGCTCAGCTTTCTGGGGAGTTACAGGATGGGAGGCACTCACCAGAGCAGGAGAGAAGTGAGGGAAGGAGTAAAGGCTCATACAGGTGGATCCGTGGCTCTCCTGGCTCCAGTTAAGTGATGATTCTGTCATCCTGAGAAACAATTCACTGATTGCAGTGTGGAACTCAACTACAGAAGGAAAAACACTCAACTCATCAACTACCCCATTATGTTTTGTTGTGATTGCTACTACTTCTGCTGCAGCTCCCTCTCTCTGTCCTACTTTTAGATTATTTTGTCTTGGATTTCAAAAATTTATTTATTTAGACCACCTTTTCAGACTAGAGATACTGCTGGTTAACTTAAATGGTACCAGTACCATAGTTTATTCTAAATTACCTTACTGTTTGGGGTTTTTAAAATCAAATTCTCAGGTGGAAGATTTTTATTTTATAAAGCCTCTGTCATTTCCCACAGTTACTTACTCTATTTGTCTTCACACTTGAGAAAATGCTTTCCTCTCACATCTGGCTCTTTGTGTTTAATTCAAAATTTCCTTCATAGACCTTAATCATAACCAAGAATATCCTGACTTGTCTCGCTTTTTGAGGTCAAAAATGCTCACAGTGCATCTTAAAACATTTCCATTACCACTTCTACTGAATGCAAGGAAAATATGTTGACTTCATTAAAACAAAAATAATAAAATTGAACCAGAGATAATTTTCATAAATTAGATGTACAGATTTCACAGCTCAGAAACAAGGATGTCGAATGTGTCCAGCCTATACAGCCTCCTACACAGAAACCACAAGGTTTCAACGACAAGTCAGTGAAACCACAGCATTCAGCTTTTTATCCAAGACAAGCTCTACCCAACGGGTGCTGCTGCCTTGGTGTGCTGACTGCTCACACAATAGTTTTTCCAAGGTTCGCTTAAGGTGCTGACCTGTGAAGAGAAATGAAACTCATTATGCAAACAACTCTGCTATATAGCTTCTCAAATCTGTTGTGTGTGCACATAACAGATAAATCTGCAGGCACAGGCACACACATCCCTGCATTAGGTACAGCTACTTACAGATGAAGACAGAGACATCTGGAAAAAAAAGAGAAATCAAGAAAGACTGTTTTTACAATGTTACTAGTTTATCTGTTAACGATAGCACGAGCTAGTTACCTCAGCATTCTTCAACCTCCTGTAAACAATTAAACAGGAGATCTATTTATGAAGTTAGAAGTCATAACTAAGTGCATTTCATTACCAGAGCAATTAATGTATGAGAAACAGAAGAGTATTCCCATTTAAGAGAATTCTAGACTAGTACAGCTACTTCTGCATCAGGGCTTTTATTGATGTAACTACCTGAAAAGTAATGACAAATCCTGCCTGAACAACACCATCATACCTTCAAGAGTCCTAAATGTGCAGAGTTAAGATTCCCCTAAACATTCTTCCATAAAATAATTCTGCCAGAATCATTAAATGCTGTCTGCACTGGCACCAAATTGCTGTTCCTGGAATGATGCTGCTAAGTGGGAGCCACTGGCCCCCTCAGCCTCATGTGCTAATGAGGCACTTGTTGCATAGGAGACCACAGCTGTGTTCAATTGTACAGCCAGTAGAAGGGGAGTTTTCAGACTTCGGGCAACTCATTCCTATTTGCAAATTTTTCAGGTGTGCTAAGGAGAAAATAGGGTTTATAGTGAAATTATTGCAATTAAAGCTAAACAAACAACCTCTCAAGGCCTTTGCAAGAGGAATTTCACTCTATTGACCCAAGGCCCTTGTAACAGAGGCTCCTCAGATTGTGACAAACTGTGACAGAGAGTAGCAGTGACCTGAAGTAGAAATTTCTTTAAATGGTTTTGCTGCTGAAGAAAGCACCTGCATTTGTACTCCCTGAAAACTGCAGACATGGCTTCTGCCTCAGCCTTCCCTTCAGCTATGCAGTGTGACACCAAAGTCTCCCCTCTGCTGCAGGGGCTGAAGGACACATGTGGTGGCTGACCCAGTGGTCTGCAGCACAAACAGTGGTGGTGCTCAGGGCAAGCTGAGGAGTTGGTGTGCAAGCAAGGACTTGGAGTCACTCCAAAGGGAGGCAGACCGCATCCTCCTGTGCAATGTCACACTGCTTCACTACTTCTTGCTGTGCCAGGGATGTCCCAGTACCATGAGATGTGACACTGTCCCTGGGAAGACACAAAAGAAAGTGCAGGAGAAAAATGTGACTGAGTTCATAGGATTTGGAATCAACACTATCATTAAAAATAATTCTATTAGAAACTGAGTATAAACAGTAAACACATATACACAGATAAAGAAGGGTACAATCTGTAGTATTTTGGCAGTACCTGAAAACCAGAAAGCAGAACTAGTCAGAAATAAGTAGTATTCAGTGGTATTCAGTCATCTGCTTCTACCAATAATAACAATAATTAAAAGGAGAAAATTGCATTTTATGTTGAAGATAACTTTATGTAAAAAGGATTATAATGGCCAAATCAGAGCAGATCTGCTGGAGGAGGCAAAAGGGGCTGTGCTCTGTGTTCAGTTTGGACTGTGTAAGAAGGAACAACTGCACTGCTGTGGAGATCCCACACCAGCTCAGAAGCCTCACCAAATCCTGGGGGTGACTTCCAAAAGAATCTGTAATGTCTAACCTTGAATTCTGTTATCAAAACTCAAACTGTAGTGTCATGCAAGGCATGTCAGGATATAGAGAGCCCCAGCTGCCAGTGGAATAGTTACCAGTGTACCACACTGTGCACCACACACATCTTGAGCCTGTAACAGTTCAGTGGCTGTTTCATGCTACTGATATTGTAACACAGAAGTGAGTCAGTCTCTTCTGACTTCTGCTCCTCCTGTTTGTTAACAATAGTAAATGATAAAAGGATGCATCTTGCATTGTTGCATTCTGCATCCTCCGTTCACTGTCCAACACTTGCGTGTACCTTTCCTGAGTTTTCTTTCTCAACATTTGGGATTAACATGACACACACTGTTGTGTTTCAGCATTACCACATCCCTGCTTTTCACACCATAGGCTTGTCTCTTACTGGAATCATTGGGAAATGTGTTGGGAATGCTGGGAAACAGACAACACTCCTGTGGTAGAAAGGTGGTTCTCTGTGGGCCATCCCTCACAAGGAGAGCTGCAGACCTGCCATGCATCAAACCCCTGAGCAGCAGAAGTCCTGGTTGCCACACCGAGCAGGAGCAATGACTTGCCCCAACCTGTCACCATCTGTGGCTTTCAGCTGAACAACTCCTTTCTGCCCTCAAAATTTTAAGAGAACTGTGGTAGCCAAACATCCTGTCAGCTGCTGCCTTGTCTTCTGAACGTGGCTGTCCTCTGGTAGTGGGGAAAAATTATGAGCACGACTGTAAAGAAGAAGGAAGCTCTCTATGAAAGCTTGAACAGAGCCCAGGTACAGCTCTAAGCTTAGTTACAGAGATCAAACTGTTCAGGCTTCATGCAGGAGGTTTTAGCTGATATGTGAAAAGGAATTGCATGATATGGCTTACTGCAGTGGCAGAAGATCCCACTTGGTCACACAGTGAGGCTTCTTCCATCCTACATGCAGAGTAAGTTGTGACCCAGGAGGTGGGAGGCTGCTCCCAGCACTAAAGGTTGTGCCCACAAGAGGACAGTTCTGAATATCTGGCTCTGTGCAGGGTGGGTCTAAGCTTGTCTCAGGCTCTAGGTGTTGACAGGATGTTTCCTCAGTACAGTTTGTCATTAGTAGTTGGTAAGAACATAAATATATCAAACTATGTGCCTAAAAAGCATTACTGGCTTGACCTAGGAGTAGGATGGGAAAGAAGTAGGCTACAAGTTAGTCCTGGAGGAACATTATGGAGAATGGTTTTATATTGCTGCCTATTAATATTTTAGTGTCTGTGTCTCCACATTCAGAGTTATATTTACCCTGATTTTTTACAGCAAATACAAGTTAGGAATAGATTTTTTTTTCCCAGGTTAGGTTTTGTCTTTACAAATACAAAGCAAAGTTAAAAGACCAAAGAATTATACCAAAGCTTATAACAGGAAAATAAGATTACAAGAGGGTACAACTGTCTTGCAAAGCTGTCAGGAATATTTTGAAGATTAGTTTTTCTAAATCTGTTTTACAAGAATCTTCTTCCTAGTCTCCCATTTTCCAGCATAACTCTCTCCTCTCGTCTCCTACAATCCCCCAAGTCATGGATAGCACACACATGAAATTTAACAAACCTAAGTTATAAAAATTCTTTGAAAGCAGCCCTGTATATTACAGACCATTTTGGCTGAACCATAGCAGTGACTAAGCCATGGGAAAAGCCTCCATTCAGTTCTCCTGTAAAGGAAAATGTGGGTGGGGGAACCGGGCTTTCGGGGTCGAAGTCATGCAGCTCTCGGGTGGCACCATCGCGAAGAGGAAAGAGGAGGACTCGGCCCGGCGGGCCTGGGTCAGGAGGTTTCTCACATTTCCTCTTTCCAGCCATCCCTGTGGGGCCGGGCCGGCGACAGTGTGAGAGAAGCTGTCATTGTTTGACTCAGCATGTTCCTAAGCCACAAGAGAGCAGTGACGTATGTAAAAAACTTGCTGCTCACTCTTATCTGATAAGAGGGATCTCAAGGAGTTTTCTCCACTGCCTAGACAATAGAGAAAGTCCTCCTTTGTCCTTGCATTTCACTTTCTCTGTCAGCATGGCTTCCTTGATGCAGTTCTTGTGGCCTTACAGCCTCTAACACAAAACAGAAGACTATACAGCAGCTTTAGAGACCTGATATGCAAGCACAAGTTACCACATTGTCAAATGCCCATTGTTTAATTTCCCATTTACTTCACCAGTTTTAAAACTGATCTCAGATGTAACTGATTTAATTCGGAGTAGCTCAGACAGAGCAATCTCACCTCCCATGATTTGGGGTAGAGATCTTCCTCTGCTCCTTTAAGCCCTGTGCTTCTGAAAACACAAGGAGAGTTACACTATGCATTAACTTCAGTTTTTAAGTGGTTGTCAAGTTGTCTGGACCAGCACAAACATTCACTGATCTCTTTGTATGAAACACTGCCAAGCACCACAAGATGTCACAGTTAATAGAGTCCTGTTACACATCCAAGTGGGAAGTTCCCAACCTATCAACCAAATAAAGGTGTATAAATGGCTGCCGGTGCTACCGAACACCTACTGTAGCTGGGCTCAAAGAAACTTCCCAGAAGAATCCACAGTTGAAATACTGACAAAAGAGGTAAGAGCAAACATTAGCACCGGCCTGTTTCTTTACTATGAACACTTCCAATAGTAAATAAAAAAGTGGATTGAGGATAAATGAATGTTTATCCACTTTACCAGGCAAAAACCTACAGAAAAGTTATGGCAAAGAGGAGCAGAGCCAAGTCCCCTCTTTGTGTAAAGAACACCACTATTGGAAATAATCTCTCTGTGTTTTCAGCAGCCTCAGGGAGGTGTTAGACAACAGACCAAAAAAAAAAAAAAATTTCCACAATGCTTCACAGGAATGGGATGGAGGGAGAGAAGATAAAAAGAAGTATTGGTCACCATGTGGTTTCTCAAACCAAAGATGCTGTTGATTTCCTTTAAGGTACCCTAGCCATAAATTAACAGACATTTCAAATAAAACCTAATGAGATCCTCTGTACTCCACAGTGCAGCTGTGCTGCTTATCTAAAATTATTTTAAGATGCATCCATAGGGGGGAAAAAAAATCATCACACTACCTTTTCTTCAAGAAATAAAATTTCAGACTATGTGGTAGAAGAAAGTATTTTTTTCTTACTTGTTTCAGTTCTCGTTTTTCAGAATTTCTCTTCTATTGGGCGTTAGCAGCTACCCCTTTCACCAGGAGAGAGTCTCTGTGTGCATGCATGAGACTCTGAGTGCAGTTGTGTATTTACACATACACCTATAAAATTTATTCCTTTAGGCTATTCCTTTTCTGAATGGTGAAAAACTACTTAAGCACATAAACAGCATAGAGTAAATAATCATTTGTACACGGAAAAGAAACATGCCAGAGCATGTCAGATAGAGCCCTCACCAGCTTAAACACTCATTTTTAAATGAACAATGAACAAGTGACCCAGCCTGACAGCCCAATTCACCCACCAGACAGATTTATACAGGGACATTTTATACCATGTCAGAATATTACATAGTTTACCAGACATCCAACTGCAGATCAAACCTCTTTGTAGATTATGTAAAGCTTCCCCAAAGCCATCTGGAATCTTCAGATTTTCAGAGGAAAAGATGTAATTTGACAGACACATGACCATCTTTTTATTCATCACAAGTGAAGGTGCCCAAGTGACTTTAACTGCTCTCTACTAATTCCACATAGTAATCCTTCAATGCTATTGATAGTAATTAAATGATGATCATATATAAAAGTAATTTAAAGCTGGTTTTCCCCTCTTTGTGATGAAATATCAAGATCAGTGATTTTAAAATCAACTGATTCCTAGAGCTGGAAGTCCAGTAAGTCCCTAGTGCCTGCACAGACATTTGTTTGGACTTCATACATTCCTATACGTTCCCAAGGAAATTCTCAGCTGCTGAAGGATGTAACTGAATGTGTTTAGGTGCCACAAGCATTGAATCACTGCCACAAGCAATAGTGTCCCTTGGGACTGACACACCAGGATTTAGTCCCTGCTCTTCCAGTACTGCTCCCTTCTTGGTAATGGGCATGCTCCAGGGATTCATCTCTCCCAGGACAAGGTATCTCCCTGCAACCCTCACTCCCAGTGGACATGCCATCCACAATGCTGTTCATATATCTGCTACTGGTTCCAAGTAAATTTAAAGCAAATTTCAGCTGGTTTAAATGCTAAGATGAGCTTTTACTCACAGCTCTAACACAATCCAAGCTGAGAATGAAAAAGCCACAGTTCATACACAGCAGGAGGAAATAGCTGACAAACACTCCTTGGAGCCATAAAATGAGATAAATTTAAATTTTGAAAGAAGTCCTATCATATTTCTCCAGAACAGTATAGAAGAGCTGCAGATGGACTGAAGAGATTCATTGCTGTATGACACAGGAAAAAAATGCAGAATCTTTGTTTACCTAGGCCTGTGGTTTCTAAGTACCAACTTTTTAGCGCGTTCATTTCTTGACTCAAAGTGAAAATGGGAATTCACCCTTTTCTCTTTTTTCCTGCCCAATGTGCAGATGGGGCACATTTTCTTTCACTCCATCAATCCCTGCCCCCCCACGCACAAGCCTGCATACATGCACCTAGCCAGTGGAAAAGAAAAAGGGGTTACTCATTAATCCATTCTACAAAGCTTTCCAAACTGAAATGGGTGGGTTCTCCATCTCCAGCAGGAGCAATATATAGGTAGGTGCAGAGCTTACCTGATCACAGCTCAAACTGGAGTGTTACACTTGAACAGCACAACTTTGCTCCTGGCACATTTTAAAACAGAACTCATCAGGATGAAGAGGATGATTATTTTCTGCATGTTTTTCTTCTGTTCCTCTATGATGCTGACTGAAGCTTCACCCAGATCAGTAAAATACAAACAAATTCAAAATAAAATTAGAGTCTTAAAAAGGATGGTGAAAGTTAAGGTAAGTGATGGTATTTGTCATAATATTGAAATTACTTTCAAGCATTGTATATTGCTTAGTATAGATCTTATGAGGGACATCACTTTCAAATGTTAAAACTTTTCTAACTTAGATTTGTTTTATTTTAGGATGCTGAATTGCTGCATACACCAGAAAACCTTGTGGTGAGGCTGCTTTAACATTTTTTTCATAATTATATAATTTTGATTTTGTGCTGGTTTATTCCATTGACAAATGGAGAATGTCCTCTTCTTCACATCTCTGACCTAGTACTCTTAATGCAAGCTAGACTGAATAAGAAAATACTTTTTAAAAGTTCATTTTCTGGATATTTAATAGCAGAAGTGTTTATATTTTGGCATTGCAATTACTATTTTGCTATTTTATGTGTATCATAACCCACCAATAGATCCAGAGTTGCACAAATTCCATTTAAATGAGAAATAGTGCTAAGAGTAAGGATTCATACAAGACCCAGATGAGCAGCAGTGCTTTTGGGGATGCAGGTATTAGCAGTGGAACTGTCTCCAGCTACCATGAGCTCCAGCATGGCTGAGCTGCCCCCCTTGCCTCCCACTGCAGCCAAATGGCAAGAATGGCACTGCAAAGCCATATCAATGAGTGCCTCCTCTCATGTGCAGTCACACTGCTTTCTCTGAGTCTGTTTGTGCAGGGACTGTGCTACCAATAGGAAGACAAAATTGCACCTGCGAGTATTCTCTTCAGATTATAACCAGTTAAAAATACAAGAGCAGCTCCCTGTGAACCCCTTTTTAACACAGATACATATTTATACATTATTTAGTGCTGATATTTTGCATCTTCCAAGGTTAAGATCTTATATACAGTGAGTCACCAAGTCTGTGCACTCTCAAAAGTGGGAGGATGCAGGATGTACTGTGAATTTAAACGCTAATCATAGTAAAATCATGTCTTAAAAACTTGGAGGGTATAAATGAGTGCTACTTTGATAATCCCTCAACATGCAACTGAGGTGTAGAGCAACCTGTGGCTACCTAGTATTATACTTGTGTTATCAGCTGTCTTAAAATTTTGAGCCCTATTTTTTAGCACAAATAATTTTAATCAATATATAAAAGCCATCACTATGCACTACTATGCTGTAAAAGCTGTAGACATGCTTAAAAATTTATCTACTCAGGATTCTAAACTCCCTTGCAAGCAGCTACAAGAAGAAAGGAAAAAAAACTCACCTCTTTTCACACAGGTTTTGGCTAGCCTCTTCCTAGGCTTTACAGCTCGCTACATGTTTAACTTGCCAAAAATTATACAGAAGCATGACCAAACCAGATGCATTCCTTTGAATTGCTAGAAACAACTTCAGTGCATAAACTCATTGCTGGGCTTTTTCCACTAAAACTCTTTCTAACTGGTGGTGTCAAAGTGAAAAGGAGGAGATTATTTGCTGTCATTTTAATCCAGTGTTTGCCGCTGCCTCTGAAACTAAGCAAAGACAACTAGTGACTAATTGCTTAATGAGGTTGTTGGGGTTTTTTTCTTAAAAAAAGTCATGCTCACCTCAGGAAGGAAAACAACAGCTCACTTGCAGCTTAGGGCTTTACTGTCTGATTCTGGGAGGTCCTAAGTGCCTCCTCTGAATACTAGAGAAGACAGAGAATTCACATATTTAGAAAGTATTGATATGGGTTCAGCTTCTCATGTAAAATGTAAAAAAACATTAGTGTGCTAATAGTAATTATCACCAGCAACCAAATCAACAAACTTTTCATCCTACAGGGTGACTAAAATATGTATCACAGTGTGCTAAAGTGGCACTCAGTGATTAGGTGCCATCACAGCCTAGTGAAACTCAATTTAATAAAAAGTTGCTCACATAACTGCATTTCAAATATCAAAATATTTGAATTTGTTTTTATTATAACCTGCTTATGCCAGATTTGCATTTGGTCTTGAATATTCAATGAGAAGATCACCTATTCTAACATTTAGAATTAGGTGGTTTATCCCGATTTATTTTGGCTTCCTTGAGGTTCCTTTGTGTGGACTGTTAGCCCCAATTCAATCCCATACAGTTTCCTTGTACCCTCAACAATGAAGTATCCTCTCCTTTGAATAAAGAGAGGTTAGAGGACATCAACTGAAGGGAAAACAGCAGTGTTAAAAAGTGAAAAAGCAGTGTTAAGGCTGAGGTAATTCCAGCCTGGAGGGCAAATGAGCTCTCCTGCTGGTGACTGGCACTGCAGCTGAAGTGTCACTGAGTGACAAGATGCTGACGTGCCCTGGATCTATATCTCACCCCGCTGATCACTAATTCCGGAAGCAAGGGCTCTACAGGCTCATTTGTAAAGCTAGTTTGAGTCAGATGCAGAGTGCTGCTGCCAGTTGCCACTGATACAAATATTTTACACATTTCTAGCCCCCCTCAGACATTTCCAGTGGTGCTCCTTCACATCTCACCCCCAAAGCGCTCAGCCCATGACAACATACCAGGCCTCACAATCCTTGCAGTGCCCGATTGTTGGCTGCCTCAGCTATAAGTGACAGCTCAGCAAAAAACTGAAAAGGCAGCATAGATGAGAAATGCTGGTTTGTCAGCTCAGCACGGATGAGACCAAAAATGTTTTCAGTTTCAGCTGGAAAATCGATCTCTTTAAAAGACGAGTAGTGTTTTTTTCCAGTAAGCAAGGCCAGTTACGGTAAGAATGCTTGAAACAAACATAAATGTGTGGCTTTTAAGGAAAATAAAATGTTTTATCTGACCAACACAGAATGTTGCTAGCAAAATTTGCTATAAGCAACATCCATGAAGGCTGCCTTGTCCTTGCCCAAGCAGCAAACTGCAGTGACATCTCATAAGGCAGATGAGACTCAGCTTGGGCAGCAGTTGGTATGCTGAGAAGGATGATGGCTTTGGAGCCTTTCTAATATGTGTAAGCAGCAGCTTCCTTCCTTGGAAAACAGAAAGTGACTTAAACTGGCTGCAGTAAACATTGCTTTTCTTTCTCTGTGGGCTGTTAGGTTAGTTTTGGGGATAGTTTCTGTATTGCTTCTGATGCTATCATATAACAACATCTTAAGAGTATTTGAAAACACGCAGTTCTTTGTCAATTCTAACTATTAACTAGGCATTATTAGAAAGGGCACCAAAATGAGGAAGAAAAACAAGTATATTCCCACACATCTCTCCTCATAGAGAGATATTTGTAATTTTTAAAATATAAAATGCTCATGCTTTAGCAGGTGAAAACCTACTACATGTAACTGATCTACTCTTCAGGATTGTTTTCTTTCAAATGTTGTCATGATTAATAGCCAAGTGGACATTTATTTCATTAGGAAATACCTAAGTAATTATGCAAGAACAGCCAAAGTAAGGCTCAATATCACTTGCGTATCAAAAACTAATTAAAAAAAAAAAAAGGTACAGCTGAATATTCTCAGTTAATATCCTGGATACCTTCTTCTGCACATGGACCACAATCTAGCATGAGCAGGAAAAAGTGCTGCAACATTGGCTTTAAAACAGTTTCTTCTTCTCCTGCCCTAGGAGAGATGCCTGTCCACAGCTGTGACCTGCTTCAAGAATGGCACCCTGAAATTACAACCAGCAAGCAGCCAAGATAATGGGGAGTTCACCAAAGCCATTAGAACAGTGCAGAAATTTAACTACAGAGACTCTGGAAAGGTAGGATTTCCTCACAGTGCTCGTAACTGTGATCATTGCTCCTTATTTTCTACAGCAGGTGCCCCCTGCAATGGGGGAATTGTAGAAAGCAAATCTGTTAGAAACAGTAATCTGCCTTTCATTACTTTGGAAATTAAAAAGTCCAAATTTTGAATTTTTGGGAGAAGCATTCCCTGTGACCATAAAAATTCACGTATGAGTACTTGGCAACCACACAATGTGCTGGGAGAAGGACAGGGATCACTGCAAAAAAAGTGAATGAAAGGTGTCATTACTAAATTCCTTCCCTCCTGAAAGAGCTTGTGTCAAAGCTAGAAAAGGCATTGGTTCAACCCTCCTGATTTTTCAGTGAGAAAGCTTGAGGTTTGATTTAGGATTGTGATGTACTGTTTAGAAGCACCGTGATTCTCTTTATCTTCCAGCACTGTAAGCCTTATGAGAAAACATGTGAATCTTATGAGAAGAAAACCCCCGAAGAATTTTTGAATGGCTTTGAAAATCTTATGCAAATGGTAAGCAGAGCTCATTCCTCCTGGGTGCTTCTTGACATTGTGCAAACCATTACAGATATCCTTAGTTTACATCCTTACTAACAACGTGTTGTTTTTACAGCTATTCAAGAATGAACGTAGGACACACCAGAGCTGAAGGCTACTGAAAATCTATTTTTTAAAGCAGACACTATGTTATGTTTAAGATGTGAAAAATGTAAATACTTCCCAGTGCTATTATGATGTGTTCTCTGTGTGTGGTAAGTGAAAGCTTCTCCCAAAATATTAAGGAGTCTTATTTGGATGGGTATGTGTAAGATGGATGCTATTTTGCAAGTGATTCTAGCCCCATCTTACAGGGAAAATTAAATTCTAATTTTACAAAAAACAGCTCTTGTAAGGGAATTAACTGTCCCCCTTCTGCTAAACTAGAAATACATGAGATGGTTACTTTTGTACTTTTGCTTTAATCTTAACTGAATCCCATGCAGAAATTTCTGCAACTTTTTGAAGAAAATTAACAGAAAAATTATCAGGGGCTTTGAAAGCTCAAAGGAATCTGCTTGGACTGATTTCCTTATTTACAATAATACCACACACAGAGCTTTATTTATAAATTCTTAGACTGCATCTCTTAGCTAACTATGGAAAAATGTCCTGCATTTAACTGCCTTCTCAATACTGGAAAAAACATTTACAAATCATACTGTACGGCTGTGATTAACATCTTGAAGCTAATGGCAAATTTGCCATGGGATTCAGTAGGGAAAGATGTAACCCATATGCTCTAAGTGGAGATACAGGATTCTGAGGGAAAATCCTGTTTCAGAAAATGGAATTTCATCAACACTGCCCCAGCTTAACATGACAGATACAGCAGTGGCATAACAGGCTGGTACAACCAGCCACTGCAAAATGTCCAATAAATACAGTAATTGATGATTAGTCAGAGTGAAACAGCTCTAATGCATACTGCTCTTTCTCAGAGGACAACATTTACCCACATATTAATGTACCATTAACACTATTCATTCTCTCTCCTCCTGATTAATTTTTACAGTTTGTTATTTGCCATTTTTTCTTTAAAAATCCGTCAAGTTTTTGTTCTGTGGAAAACTTACTGTACAGCTCGTGAATCCTGAACATTTCTGTGGAACTATGGCCAGAGATACCATTGAAATTTTTTTTAAATGAAAGTGAGTATCACAGCACTTAAAACTATTTTTGGCAGCTTAATTATATACCACCGTATTCTGCTTGCAAGGATGCTGAACCTCTGGGTTCTTCCATCTGAGCAGTAACTGCTAATTTGCCCCAAACAGATATTAACCCCACATGAGGAAACTGATCTTGGAAAAGAGCATAAAGCCTTCCAGTAAAAATTAACCTTTCATCTAATTTTCTCTCTACTTAGTAGAAATGTGGTAGAAAGAGGAAACTGGAAAACTGCGTCTAGTGTTAGGATGGAAAATGACAAGCTTAGTTACCTCCAAAAATAATGAGGTAGTATTAAAAATATTTCCATTCCTACCAATGTTGTCAGCCTAAAGGAAAACTAATACAAAAAGCTTTGCTGCCTCCACATTTCCACTGTCCTGAAATGTGAACCTCCTCAAAAATGTACATCAGAAAGAGGAAGGAAGATCCTCAGGGCACAGCAAACCAAGTGAACTCTCCTTGTTTCTGGTGATGGTCATTTTGATTTAGAACATCTTTTTCTTCTCCTTTCCTTTTTCTGTTTCAAAACTCGCTTTTCCTCTGTGTAATCTATCTCATACCTCAATGTTTCCACATTACTGTCAGAATTAACATTCTAAAAAAAAACTACTACTCATATGTAAGTAATCAAAGTACTGAGTTTAAATTATGTTCTTTCTGCACCTTCTATCCCCATTTCTCTGACTCACCTACCCATGAAGTCCCTTCATCACCAATCGGTGAGCACTATGCAAAGCTGCTACTGCAACAGATTTTGAAGTCTGGGTAAAATTCCATTGCAGATTTGAATAAAAGCAACTGGAAACACATTGAAGCATGTCCTGCAGTTGCAGCATACCTGCTGATATTTCTACATTTGTGTTTTTATGGAGGGGTTTTAATTGAATGCCTTTATCATTAATTAAGTGCATTTTTATGTGAGTCCTAGAAGGACAACCAATAAACCAGCACTTCTCATGCAGCTCCATGGAATATTTGCATGTGCAGGTTTTTGGAGAAAGAGTTTTATTTTTGTACAAAGAGTACAGTATGTGTTTCTTTATCAGTAAATGTTTTTTCCAGTAACTTGCCAAGTGCATTGAAATCACTGTTCTAAAAGAGCCTGTTAAAATCCTTGTTGTGCAGACGAAATGGGATTAGCACGCCCTGACAAACACAACTTTGTGTATTACATATTTATTAGCAATCATTACAAAGCATTGACAACCAACTTGTGTACTTGGGATGGACATTTTATGAATGAAAAGCAATTCCCTACAGGAATGTCATAAGCTAACTAGGCACTCCTGCCTACACTGCAGCAATGCCTGGGTTTTGTCCAAGAGGCAGCATGTAATGCAGTAAGTAATGCACCTACTTCTGTTTAGTGACTTGCTTCACTGTTTTTAACTATGGATTTTATCACACCAAACATAGTGCTAAAGCTTATTTTTTCTTGTTTTAAACAAAATATACTTGTTTATTAATTGAAGTTATTTCTTGTACCTGCAGAACAAGTTAATTTAAAATGCTCACTTGTAGTATTCGAAAAACTAGTGAGAAACTGCAGCAAATGTAACTTTAGAGGATTAATTGCTCAGAGACCTTGCTGAAAACTGAAATTATTGGACAAGCCAGTCCAGCTATGTATGGAGAATATTAATCACAAAATTTGGACAGGTGATTTTGGCCAACACCACACCCCTGGGCAGTGTCAGCACAATCACTGTGGGCAACTCTGTGCACTTCAAATATGCACTGATTTACAAGATGTGAGGACTTGTGTTCACTCTTTGATTTGTCAAGAGTGATCAAAGACTGAGTGTATTACTCAGGGTGTGCTATTTGAAGAATAGGACGAATGAAGAACAGGAAATCTGTGCAGAACAAACCAGTGCTCATGAAGACATCATCTCGTTATGCAACAGCGTTCTCAGAAGGAAAAATGAAGATGCCCCAGGAGGAACTTCTGACTTTAGGAAGGACCAGACACCACAAATCTAAATGTGTACACCCTCTTGACTTTTTTCTTTTCATGAGATGAACTCTCTTTGTACTAAATGCACTCTGCAGAAACAATGTGTGTTTCATTAACAGAGTACATCATGTAAGCCATAAAAGCTCATTACCTCCCAGGGAGGCTTTACAATATATTTATGATTTTGATCATAAGTGCCCTTTGTAGGCACTTCGAGATGTGTTTTAGCATGGTATATACAATTTTGTATAATATTTACTTCTTCTGAGAGGATTCTTTATTTTTATACCAATTGATTAATCTAATTTAATTATTTATTACATTTCTGTAAAGGGAATGTTCGTACTAAGGACTATGTGGTCTGATTAATTTATATGCCTGTGATATTAAACAATTTTAGCTACTACCATTTTCTCTTGTTCTTTTCTTCAAAAACGTATTTTTGTAGTTAGCTGTGTGAGAACTATTCTCTGTGAGACTTCCAGCCACCTGTTTCACAGACCTGGTTTGGAGTGGAGTAAATTGTTCCTGAGTATTTCTTCATCTCACTGAGTGAGGTGAGTCAGACTTGACTAACAGTTAATTCTGGATGAATTCCAGCATATGTGATTCCTGCTGTCTTCTTGTGTGCAAAGACAGGAGGGATCCCTCCATCCAATGGGAAAACCCACAGGGAATACTTCTCACTACACACAGATAACTACAAAACTTCCCTACAGTGTTCTCTGCCTTGCACTTGTGCTGGTGACCCATGTTGTAACAGGAGGAAAGGTGGAAGAGAACGTTTCCTACTCAAACATCTTTGCCCAAGCTGCTGATCTCCACTGCTGTACTGCCACCTTTTGATGGCAGTTTGGAAGTTCAAAGCAGTTCCAGACACAGAACCGGCAAGCTGAGTATCACTGTCATGACAGCAAGCTTTGAGATACACCACAGACATAATAAATTCTCCACTTCCTATTTAGTTTTCCCTTTTCCTCTTCACACAGCTGAAGGTCCAATAGTGTTAGTGTTGTAACATCATGAAGACCATGCTTAAAAACATCCCTTACCACACCAGTCAGGCTCTTCAGCAGCTCCTTTCCCTTTGCAAGAGGACGTACAAATGGATGCTGTGTCCACGTGTCCCTTCATGAAGTGTCCAACAACCTAACAGGAGATCTCCTGCTCTTTTTAGACTCTTTGTGAACAATCCTCTTACCTCTTTCCGTTTTTTGAAGATGACCTTATAATTAAACTTCACTGCCCACCCCTGGTTCTCCGTCTTCCTCCCATTCTAATTCCTCACACTTGTTCTCCCAGTCCCAGTTCACTTTCTTTCTCCTGTTACACTTCCTCCAGCTTCCTTTCTGTTATCAGGGAATTTTCAGACACTCAGATGGTGAAAGATCATCAGCTGCACAATTCCATTAAAATGGAAAAAGAGTTGAACATTATGCTAGTGGCCCATATAAAGTTTAATACCTTACCATCTACAGGAGAACATCCTGACAACAAGGAAGTCAGAAAGATTTTCCCTTCTAAGCCAAAGAAGTGAGGGAAGCACTCACAAATCAGCTGTAGCAGGAAATACAGTAAGTTTCATACCAAGCTTATCACAACAGATCAGACAAACACTGTGATAGAGCAGCTCTCTCCATTTACTCCCTTAAATCCTCAAAAAATGTAGAGACAATGAATGACAAAGGGACCAAGGCCAGTGCCAGTTGATATGAGGACAGGATCTGCAGGGGGTGAAACACAGAAAAGTGTTTGAGCTCGGCACCCCAAATCCAGTATTTCATCAAACCAAGAAGCAACTCCAAGTTTATCACTGCCTTTATGAATGGCTAGGAAATGCATCAGTGCAGAGAGCAGATCGTTGCACAAGAGGGCAGCAGGCAGCTGAGAAAGGAAAGGACATCTTCACTCTCCTCCTTCTCCTCCTGACCCCGCCCAGCTCGTAACAAATTAATCTACGAACCCCCAAATGTGGGGAAATACAGTCCAAAAAGGGGAGTTAACTAAAAATGCTCCCATTTCTGTGAGCTCTTTTACAGGCACATTTCAAGTGCCACCTACTTGTAATTCCTATTTCTTCCTATATTCTGTTCTTTCCCAAACACTTCACTCCTCATTCATTTCACTTCTCCCTTCTACCCTCCATCTCTCCTTTAGGAAAACCACTTTAGTTATGCCTGACACTTACAACACTTGCATTAACACCAGACAGGACAAAGCATTGGAAAATCTTGCCACCTTACCTCACAGGTAGCATTGGAAGGAGCATCACCTGAAAACAAAGATTAAGAAAAAAAAAAAAAATTACAGGATCTGTGCTATTCCAGGGAGATTTACACTTCCCTTCATCATGGAGCATTTGGCCCATTTCTAAATTGCTAACTGAGTACCTGCAGATGAACAGTTCCAAGCATTCCTTATGGACTTCCTGCCTCTCCCTTTAGGTGCTCCACATCCTGCAAGACAGCTGCTAAGTCTACTGCCCCCTATTTTACTTTTATAAATTATTTTCATTTCCTGTTTTACACCCTGCAAAGAGCTGAACAAACACCAGGTAACATGTGGAATGCAGCAGGTGCAGCTGGAAGTGGTGGGAAAGGTGTAGTACAAACCCCCAAACACCTGAGCTGGCATTAAGAATTTTTTTATGGCACTGAAGAACAGAATACTGGGAACCTACTACCTCAAGCTCCTTTTTCACCTGTTGCATTGGGCAGGACTGGCTTAAACCATTCCCACTTTTTCCCCCTACCAGTCCCCAACAGTTGCATTTTTGAGGGGGGAGAGTGAGGTGGCAAATTATATTTGTTCTGGGTCAGTTCTCTGACCCAAACACTCTGCCTTTTAAAACATGCCCTCATTAAGTGTAACTGTTCTGCATCAGAAGACTTCCCTTAAAAAGATGCTGTACAAGGCAAAGCCAGAAGCAGACTGGGTTGGGAATTTTTCAGTGCAAGTTCTTCCACTGGAGGATACCAATTTGTTGAAACTGAAACTCCACCACTTTCACTGCAACAGTCTGACAAAACTTCAGGCAAAAACCACTTCTCAGGTCGAGGATGGAATTTCTGTCAAAAACAAAAGCATGTAAACAAGAGCAGAGCAGAGTGCAGGTTTTTGGGATAGGAAGTGATTGCTGGAGTTGGGCTCCAAACCCTGCTCTGCTTTATTTGGCTTCTCCATTGGGACACACTCCACCAAGGTGCCAGGAGAGGTGCCTACTTCACAGGCTACTGATGGCTGTGGATCAGTCTTACACTTTCTTGAGTGCTTTTTTATTAGAACAGCTGAGAGTTCTCAACATCATTTCAGAGTGACACAGAGGGGAATATAAAGGTCAAAATTGAAAAAGTGACTTCTGTGAGATGGGGAAATATTTTCTAGCTAGTTCTATGCGGTTCTCATATGATTTGTTTCAGTGTTTGAGACAATTCTCCAGCAAATTTCCCAGTCTGACACATATGCCTTTTTTAGGCTTTAAGAACAACTCAGTGGGCAGCAGAGCAATAAAGGTCAGATGAAGAGCAGCAGAGGTACACAGCAAACAGTAAATTCCTCTGTGGAATGAAAGAAACCGTAGGTTGAAAAGTCACTGGGAGAACAAAGATGGATAGTAATCTCATTTAAAACTTCTCCCTCAGTGAAAGTTTCTGTATGAGTACTGATCCATCAATAACCCATTTTGCAATCAAAAGCACCCAGGGTGCTTTCCCAGGCCCCACAGATCTCCTTATTTTCCATCAAGACAAAGCGCTAACAGTACGAGTTCAGTCCAGTGAAACTGCTCTGTACCAACAGTCAGATATCAGCAGTCACATGGCTTTGGATAATTTGTGCTCAGTTTTTCAGGTAAAGAACAATGATTCATGTCTTAAAAGATATGACAAACATATTTTAAACTCTCTAAATGTAAAAGACAGACATGCAGTTCCAAACATTTGTAAAATACTATTTTCTAATTGTCACCATAAATATGATTAAAATTCCAGTTCTTTCTTTGTTGCTCTGTTTGAATGTTGTTTATATAGAAAAAACTATTCTGACAGCGTCCAGCTGTTAATGATGACCAACTGAAAACTGGCCATGTTGATGGGTTCTAGCACATAACCTTAACAGGAGCCTGAGAGTGATTAGATCTCAGACCTTTGATACCCAAAATCATAATAGAAGTGGCCCACCTTTTTATTATTATTTACACAGATTTTATTTGGTTTAGCTGCTTTGCAACATAACAGACATGGAACCAGCTTCCCTGTTAATCTATACTTCTCCCTTATTTTGCACTGCATGGCTTTCATTTCCTAGCTTATCCTGCAAGATTTAAATGGTGAGACTAGGTCCTCTTCACTGAAAGCAGAGGGATGTGACCTCAGAGAGAACACAGACTACACCTTGTACCTGATGCACGGCCACAGGCAGCGGCTGGAGGAGGAGGCACCAGCAGATGGGGCCTCACGACAGGTCCTGTGTCACCTCCTGGGGTTTCCTGAGAACCACGCACCGGCCCAGCCCCGGCAGAAATGGCTTCCTCTGCACAGCTCTCTGCACGCTGCTGACAGCACTCAGTGTCCCTGAAAGTCTGGAGCAGATAATTTCCGTTTCCGTCGTTATCAATTTCCAAAGTACCAATTCACCTAATTTAAAAAATACTTTTATTTAAAAAAAAAACCAAAAAACAAAAAACCTTTGGGAAAGCTTACAAACAGTAAAGGTCTTTTACAAGAAATCCTTCAGAGAATATGACTAATGCACCTGTACTTTTTAAATATAATAAAACATTGAGTCAAGGTCAACTCATACTCTTACTCTGATTTTTTTTCTTTTGTTGTTTTGTCCTTACAACCTTTCAATCATTTTCTGTATGGAAAAAAACATCAACTTAGTTTCTGAACACAAGTAAAAGTCCTTTCACTTCTACTTAGAATTCAGGATTCTCACAAGTGCTGCAGTGCAAGAGGCCCCACACAATCCTTTTATCTATAGTAGCAAAGGAAATGTTTTTCACTTTCAGGGCACTACATAGTCTGGAGTTTTCCCAAGTACAATGACCTTGAACTTGCTGTTTGTTGGTTTGGTTTTTTCCTGTCTCTGCTTCTACTGATTTGCAGAGAATGTCCAGGCACACACAGATTCAAAATGAATACTTGTATCTCAGTGTCCAAATTCTATGGAATTTATGAAATATGAATATGTGGAATATGTGGAATATGAAAATGGGGAAAATTACTACTAGTTGTCTAATTAACACCGCTATGCAGGAGTTGGGTATTATTACAGAACATAAAGAATAAGAAATTCCATATACAGCACAAACTTCAGATAACATTAGTATTGGAGTTGTCAAAGAGTGAACACAACTGGTTTTTTAACATTGGCTAAACTACATGGCTACGGGACTGGTTGATATTCCTCCTATAAGCTGTTTGGCAAACACACAAAAAAATTATTATTATTTCTTCTCACTTACATAATTTCCAGTTTAAATATTAAAATAGGCGGCTTAAATAATTTTAAGTTTTCCATAAATAATCCTTGGGGATAAAATGAGTGAGAAAATGCACACATGTACATTTGTAGAGTTATTAATGATGCTTCTGCTAATATTTCTGCTGAATATTTGTGCTTCCTGTTTAACATCAGAAATTTCTCTCCCACAGATTCACTCTCTGTTTTTTCCTTGGGCATTTAAGTGGAACCTTTTGACATTTTTGTTTAGCCACACATAGCTATGAGTTCTAGAGGCAGTAATAATACTGCTCTATGGGATAGATCATAAAATACACAATGTCTCAGAAAATATTCCCCCAGTTTTTCTGAATGTAGAATCTATAAGTTTTCATAGATACCAGGCAAAGAACATCTTACAAAATTTTACATGGATATAGAAACCAGCATTAGAGAAAAATCATTTAGCTACATGGCAATGCAAGAGTTAATCAGAATAAAGTAATAAAATTACTTTTGGAATGGAGAGATGCTCTGGAGATGAGTGAGGTTTTTTCAGAACTACATGTCATCCTTCCTACTATTATTAAGCCAAAGTGCATTATTTTATCACCAACTCCATTGGGGGGAAGAAAATGAGCCAAAATCAGGAGACAGACATATAAGGTAAGTGTTCCAAAGCTGTACACCAAAATGAAGAAATTCATCAATGCAAATCAGTTCTTGGTTTCGGTGAGATCAGGATTAACAGTGGATTATTCAGAAGGAGGCACCAAGTTCCTGCAAAATGCAGCAGTGAAATTTCACTCTCATTTACTCATGAAGATTAAAGCAGAGTCAGCACCTTCCCCTGGCACGGGGGAGGCAGTGTCATAGACAGAATGACAACATGGGAGCCTCTGAACCACAGCCCTGCTGAAGGTCACACTTTACCACTTACCTTGTAGGTAATCCTACAAAAACCCATCAGGACTGGGCAGAAAGGAAGAAATTAATATGCAGTCATCTAGGAGAACAGGAAGAATTAAGATTCTACAACCCAGCTAAAAAAGCAGGAGAGGGAAAACCCTGAATTACCACAAGCAAGGATCTACTACATAGCATAGGGGGGACCCCCTACGTTCTACCTATGAATCACATTCATTAATAATGAAATTATAACCCAAACCACCACAAGAGGTAATTCTGTATTCTTTTTTTTTTTTGTTAAAAAGATATGAAATAAGGTCAGAATTGCTATTGCTTCTTGTGCTGTAAGAGAAATCTGTCTTAATCACAGGCTTTGCACATTAAGATTGTGAGACACCAGGGGATCAGTTTTGGAAGATAACATTTGCAATAATAAGTATTTGAAATTAAGCAAAATTTTAGATAGATGTTTAAGTCAAGGAACACAGAGTCACACAATGTTTTGGGCTGGAAGGCACCTTAAAGATCATGTTGTTTCAACATCCTTGCCATGGGGTAGGGACACCATCCACCAGACCAGGTTGCTCAAAGGATAATAAATGTGGAAAAAAACCAAACAAAAACCCCAAAAAAACTTCCCTTGTACTAGAGCTACCTTCATTACACACCACCCATATGCATATCCACTTTCTAAAAAGCCTCCTGAAACTATAGCCATTGAATAGCATGAGATAAGCCATGTTCTCTTATTTCACAGACAAATGCATTCAATCTTAAGTGCTGAAAGATTCAAGCTGGGAAAACTCCAGTTGAAATCTGATCCAAATTTCTACTATGTGCCATTTCTACATTTCCTCTACCCTGTGCTTTATCAGCTAGAATTTCTCAGCATAACTGGGCTCTTCCATGAATCTAGCAACATAGCCAAGGCTAGGTTTAAAGAGGGGAAAGGCATGGAACTCTTCCTAAATTTTTAAGCCTTGATCAGTGTTTTCTAAGGAGTGACATTTTTGGTTTGGGAGTAAATGCAAACAAACAAACAATCTACCACAAACTTTTGTACTGATGTCACAACATGCCTCAGGCAAATCTGTACATCTCTTACAACTCTTTTTCCACAGCAGCTGAGTCCTTTTCCACATAAATCCAAATCACAATTGTTCCAACGTGACTTTTGATCACTTCTACTCACTTCTGATGTTTTTGGCAGAAGTAACAATTTTGCTATTACACTTTCAAAAATGGAAAAGAGGTGTAGTAAGACTCAATAAAACTCAGTGGCTCATTTTCACACCTCCTAAATAAACAGGAAATGGATTCTTGGATTTAAGAAGTCAGAAAACCCTCTTGCCATGCTTAGGTGTTGGAATCCTAAGAAGTGACATCTTCCCAAAAACTCCTTCCTTCTATCCATTAGATATTCTTCTTGGCCCTACTTTTTCGTTTTAGGAAACAGCTGGTCAGTTAATCAGTAAACAGTCTCATTTTCTTAAATTCTTAGCATTTTTATGAAATTTTGATGTCTAATAGTATCAGTTGATATCATCTCCCCTTTACAAAGACTATTATAATTACTTGCCTCTGCCATCAGGGGAAATAATTTTTAGCCATGAAGTGTTTTACCAACTTAAAATCCCAAAACAAAAAACATCTCACCAGAAAGGGAAAAAAGATCATCAGTAATACATATAATTCTATTAATAAGCCTCAGTTTTCAGATGCTCATGCAAACAATGGCTAATTCTTATACTCCATAACCAATTACTCCATCTTGACAGGATCAGGAAGAACCATCAGCATTAAATCTCTTTAAAACAGCAAGATTCAAAATTTGATGGTAACTTTATACCAAAATGTGAAAAAAAGAAATAAAAATCATATTACATCAAAAGAATCAGAAAATCCTTTGAATAGGAGATGTTTCACAGCAATAATGTTTCGTTTCCTTCTGGAAATATCAAGAGCTTTGTCTGGGGCACTCAAAAGCTAATCAAAGCCTCCTATTTTGCATGGAAAGCTAATTACCAGAAAAGGCTTCTGGAAAGCAGGGATTAGGAACCAGTGACAAAAGCCTGGTACTTTATTTCAATATCTGGCTCAAATCTTTACACCACAATTTAAAAACTAATGGCTTGTGTCAGATTGGTCATTAAAGGCCAAAAAAAGAAAAGTGTTTTGCAATAAGAAGTAATTACATAAATTTAGCACAAATATAAAAGCAGTTTTCTAGAATCAAAATAACAAAGTGAAATTGCATGTTCACGTCTCTTTCTGTAGCCTAAATCCGAAAAAATTACACTGAAATGTCCTTTTATCATTATTGTGATAATGCATAGTAGCAGTTTCATGCATTGAGCTTCTAAGGTGTAGGAAATCCTCTATTTCCCTACAGGCAATTCTCAGGTGTCCAAGATATTTATTTGTATTTGAGGAGACTGAGGGGACACCTCATGGGGGTCTTTGGCATCCTCACAAGGGGCAGGTGCTGATCCCTTCTTTCTCATGACCAGGGACAGGACTTGAGGAAATGGCATGAAGTGAGCCAGGGAGGGTTAGGCTGGATATCAGGAAAAGTTTCTTCCCCCAGAGGGTGGTTGAGCACAAGAAGAGGCTCTGCAGGGAAGTGGTCACAGCACCAAGCCTCACAGAGCTCGAGAAGGGTTTGGACAATGCTCTCAGGTACACAGTGTGACTCTTGGGAATGTCCTGTGCAGGGCCAGGAGTTAGAATTGATCCCGATGGGTCCCTTGCAACTGAGGATATTCCACGATTCTGTGATATTCATGGGCTACATCCTGCAGCAGACTGAAATCCTTCACTTTTCCCTTGCCTACAGGTGGAAGGTGCATTTAGTTATCTGTTTTCATATGGTTTTTTTTGGTCCATCCCATCCTCCTCTCCCCACCTTTGCTTCTCCCCCTTCCAGAAAGCAACACCTTAGCATTTGGATGTGAATGTCACTCCATGGCCAGCAACATAATTAGTTGACTACAGTAGAATAAACCACAGTAATTTTCATACTTGGTTGCACAACTAGTGTTTTCTGTGGTTAAAAAGGAACTTCTCACTGATCACACATTTGCAGGCCCCCACTCTACCTCCTGGAAGCCAGCCTTTCTCAGTGCTGTACTTCTGATATACCAAATCCAAAAGATGCTTTTCTTAAATACTCTGAAATCCAATAGGAACAAAATCACATATTCAGGGACTTCTTGGCTCCTGTTCACTGATATAAAACCCTCTGTATTACTAAAAGTTTTAAAACGCGATCTGGGCAGTGCGAGGGGACCAAACGCTTATTCTCTCACGCATCTCGTTATGGAATATATGACTGAAGTTGCTGTGATGCACTTGCCACCAATAAATCACTGTCAGTCTTTCCTTCAGCGAGATATGGAAAATGAAAAGTACAGTAATTTGAATAACGGTGGGAAAACCAATACCCCAGCAAACTCCTCCATCGCTTTTGCTTCCATTGCCAGATTTGTCATTAAGAAAGTCCAGAGACCAAGTGAGAACCCAGCACCAAAATTTCAACCTCGCTTTCCACAGTAGGTTCTACTGACCTTCATATCTGGCTACTGAAGCAGAAAATCATCCAATACACATTGTAATTGCATAATTTAAACCTTGTACTCTGTGGTTTAATAGACTTCTCCTCTTCTATTAAGATTGCAGAAACCAAGGAGGAGTATAAACTCTAATCAGATCACTGTGGTCCCTTATGAAACCTCTAACTATGTGATCAAAGTTTCTATTTCCTGCACTTTTTAATACAAGTGAGAAAAAGTAAATGGTAATAGATGTGATGAGGTCACAGACCAAATGGTTTTATAGTATTTGGATACTTCAGCCCACTTTTCTCGGAGTACATTCCATTGCTTCAGAAGAGCAAGTGTGAAAATCAGTCATATTCTTTCTGCTACAGTGCTGTTCAGTCTCGCCTTGCTGTAAACAGCCTCCAGAGCTGCAGAAGTGTAGAAGCATCTTTCCCAAACTCCAGGAAACCTTGATGTACAAGACTTAACACCTTAACCCTGCTGAACTCAAGTCTTCTAGGAATTATTATTACCCATAATTGCTCAGCGGTGTGTTCAATGTAACGTGACAGCAGCTTCTGTCCTTCTGTATTCATACATGGAACACAGGATTTGGATTTCACTGGTCATGGCTGGGCATTATTATAATGCAAATAATAACAGTGCATGCATTTAGACACAAAACATGTTCTAGGTCAGAAGTGTTTCACACCTCTTGCAATTCTGCCACCCAAGAAGTCTCCACCGGTTTGGAATTTAATACTCTGTTTCCGAACTGGCTGAGTACTGCAGAAACTTACCCTCCCCATTCCAACACAACCTTGGAAAAACTTGCTTTTACCAAGATCCATGCATTTTCCGGAGCCTTTCATGATGCTCTTCAGGCACCAAGGGGAAGAACCACACACGCTGTCATGTCTGATTTCTCCACTGAGGCTGTGAGCTGGGCGGGAGCTGACACAGGTGTCACCCCAATCGTCCAGATCAGAGGCGAGGTAGAACACCCAATCTCCTCTGCAGCCCACGCAGGAGCATTTCCTTTCTGAGAAAACCAAGCTGCAGGAGGGAGGGTGACGCACGCACGGGGCTCGCTCAGCTACAGGGTCATGATGTGGCTGGGGCAGACGTGCAGCTCTAGGGGCAGGCCCTTCTAAAATCACCACGGGATTTGAATTATGAAATGTGCTCATACCATACTGCATAAATTTCATTATGTCTCACACATATTACTGAGCCCTTGGGCAGGGTATGAAATTTAGCTCTGCTGCCTGTACTCATGCTCTTGTGCCAAATCAACTGAAGATAATTTTTCTATACATGAAACACTTGTGTTGAGTGTTTTTGAACGAACTAAAGATCCTGAACTGCTGTGCCTAATAGGAACAGATGTAAACTCCTTAAAACTGTCATTTTTAGTAGTAAAAAGGCATTACAGACATGTAAGAAATTCAGCTTGTCTACTACGGTATTTGCATTAGGATCAAAGACGGCTCTCCTCCATCTATGGTAATAAAATTATTTTCATCATGAGTGAAAGCTAAAGAACCAGGAACACTCCTCAGCTTGGAATCCCACTGACACAGAGGATTTTCCTAGCAAAAGATATTTTTTCTCCAGCTTTACATTCAAATTCACATCATGCCAGATCACTAGTACAGAAATTTACCCTTGTAATCACAAATAAATTTGCATTTGTATTCATTATTTCTGAGGGGTATCCCTTAAAACTCTCACTCAAAAATAAAGCAAATGGCAACTTCGGATTGTTTTTGGTGAAGAAGGGAAAGGAATGCAGTCCCCTCATTTCCAAAGAACAGCAGAGCTTCACAGGGCTCAAGCAAGGGCAACAAACACAAACAAATTTCTGTTCTTTTCTTCAGCAAACGAGAAGGACAGTAAAGAAAGGCTAGAAAAGAGGCAATTCTTGTGCACAGAGTTCCACCTAATTTTGAGTGTCACAGCACAGGTAGACAGGAAGACTCACCACCTCTTCCAGTACTAGGATCAAAAGGTAAAACCATCAAATAATCCTAGCAGGACCCAGGATCAAAACATGCAGAGCCACAGTAGGCTGATGTGTGGAACCTGCCAAACATTTGTGCTGTGGATCGTAAGAGCTGTTCAAGGAAGTACAGCAATATCACACTGGCCTTGGGCATGGCAGTGGGAAAAACAAATCAGTGTGGGCAAGCCCCTGCTGTTCCTCAGTAAATTCCACGCAACCAGTCTGACACAAGCAGGAGAAGCAAGCAAAGGGAAAATGGAATCAAGAAAGGGAACTTTGAGAGAAAGGGAACAACGGTCATAACAATGCCTGCACAGAACTGGGAGACAGCCAGCACTAAGGGGGTACCTGAACACCTTCTGTCCCTATCTAGTGACAAATCTAGGCCATCTGCATAGCATGTGCACTATCACAGCACTCTGCAAGGCCAGACACGGTTCTTTGTTTGTGGGCTGTTAGCATCCTGTATGGTTATAACCTGACACTGGCCTTTTGACCCAGTAGGGCAATTTCAACTTGCATTTTATCCTACATTTCTTAAATCCAGACCCTGAGAACAGTTTGGCAACAACCTGGCTTGTCAGTGTATGTACCAGCCTCTTTTCCACTGCAGAACAATAATAGTGAAAATCAGAAATCTTTTGCCTTTGGGTTTTCGCTTCAATTCTCATTTCAAAATGAAAACAAGCATTGCTCTAATTTGAGCTACCCAGAGTAACTGACAGACCTCAGTTTCTTACCAGCCACAACAAAACACTTTTTCCTATTAAATTCACCAGGATGCTCTGATTTGATTTCCTCTTTGCAGGACACCTCCATTTGGCTTTCCCTAACAGATTTGTGCCTTATTAGCAGTGCATTTGTATTGGTCTCCACAGCTCTGCACCTAAAGAGAAGTGTGAACCAAAACTAGCGGAGGTTAACACTTGTATTATTTTGTGGGTATACCAACAACATTCTTAGCAGGTTTGGTGCACATCGTACTAAGAGGAAGTTGGTAACTAAAGTTTTGGCAACACTTCACTATGGAGACAGCCTTACAAAGTCCATTTGGATGTAAAAGGAAAACATGAGTAAACAGGACTAATCATCCTTACAAATATATGCTGGACCTCCTGAAGATAGGTTATTCCTAAACAAAAAGAAGCCGTTCAAGTTCACCCAGAAATCTTGCAAAAATTAAACTCTTTCCTCTGTAAACTCAGCACACCACGTTGATGTGCAACATCCAACTTTAATCCTTACCCTTTATTGATCAACCTTCCCAACTTTGCATTCAGCCATAACTCTCACAGTAATTCATCTTCTCATTCAGACTTGCAATCACACCAAATTTTACCAGAAAACAAAAACACCAACTCCGAAGTTCATAACCTTTGTAAAATTACTTCCTGAAAAGTAGACTACAGTGACAAGAAACACCAAGGGCTCCCCATACCTTAACTAAATCCACACCTATTGAACAATCACAGACGAGATTTTTAGAAAGATTGAAACTTGTGTGTCACACAGCTCCTAAGGAGAGATTAAAGTTACTTTCCCCAAGGACAAGTTCTTTTATAACTAGTACATTTTTTATTTTTAAAGTATTCCCTCTTAATGTTGGTCCTTTCAATGGAAGATTACATCAAACATTGGTTTTGTGAAGAGATTCCCAATTGTCAAGTATTTCCAGGCCATTGTAGGCAAGCCTCCAAAACCAAAAGTCTTTCTTAAAAAAAAGTCCCCACTGTCATCCTTGCAGGAAAAATTCACTCTAACAATTACTCACTTTGGGGTTGGGTTTTTTTGGCACTTTCTCCTGAAACAGTGTCCCTGTGCAAGTACAATATTCAACTAGCTAAATCCATTATTCACTCCTACATTTAAATGCTAATACATTAGGGAATCCACTGCATTTATCTGGAAACTATTCTACTTGTAGCATCTAGCCAAAAGATGAGAAAGACAGAGAAAAGGCTGAAGAAGAAAAGTGGTAAATGTCTCCTTTTGATGGTGTAAAATGAAATACAACTGTCACTCAGTCCTTTATTCAAATGTTCAACATGTTCCCACGCGTCTCTCTACTGAGCAGAATAGGAATACTAAAGGTTTATTTTCTACAGGTTACTGCTTAAAATTATGAGCAGAAGTCAACCTCTGTTCCCCCAAAATTCTCTGAAACACAGCTAGAAAGTGTTAAATCAAAAGACCACGATCAAAAATTGGTTATTGCTTTCATCAGATGTATGAACTCTGCTGTGGTTCCTGTGACTCTACTGACAGTACTCCTGTACTATAACAGGAGTTTGAAAAAAACCTGCGTACGAACTAAAGTACCAAGACATTCACTTCAGCTGAATACTGCTTTGTTCTGGGGATGGAGAAAGGATGCAAGCACCTTGATCAACAAGATGCCAAACGCCTCACTAAAACCACAACCTGTTCCCAAAATTCACCAGTCAGCAGGTTTACAAAGGCAGAAAATGAAAAATGAAAAAACAAAACAAAAAAAACCAAAGATGGAAGTTTTCAGATTAGAAAGAAAAGTAAGTCTAAACTGAGAGGAGTCAGATCCTATGTAAAAACTTTTCCAGACTTTGAAGTTGTACAGATTAGGGGTTTAGTCAGTGTGTGCCATTTACTTTTAGTCACTTTCTAAAAGAGAAAATCAGCCCTTCTTCTTTAAATTAGGCACAAGTACTACCAAAAGTATAAACAATCCATTAAACAAGAATCTTCTCCCTTTCCCAATCCTTGACCCACAAATACCATTTCCCTTTAAAATATGTGGTTTACTGCTAATTAATCTTCCTTGAAAATTTAGGCAAGGCTTTTACAGTGTTTCTTAAAGCTTTTCAGTCAGGGTGCATTTTCTTGTATCATTGTTTTAGTGTAATTAAATCTGGACATAAAATGAGATATAAATCAACTTACCTTTCATAATAGTGCATTAAAACAAACAAAAAAAACCCACTGTATGATATGGTCACTGATACCTGGCCCCAAGACTTTTTAAAGGCAGGATTTTTCCAGTTCAGCATTTCTAGCACTACTTTATCCTCTGTGATTCCAGGACAACTCAAAAGAGTAACTTCATTTCCTGTTAAAATGCTAGCAACTCTAGTGAAGTAAAGCTGGGAGGATTAAGTCAGTGAATAAAACCCCAAGCAATTCCTTGCCCAGTAATAAATATAAGCACAGACTGAGCATGATAACTGAAATCCAACCAGCACAGCAAAGTTGTGTGTTAACATTAACTGAGGGTTTGCTGTTTCTCAGCTCATCAATACATTCCAAGCCATCTCTTCCTCACCTGGTACGTCCAATAAAAATGGTCAAAACAAGACCTATTGCTTTCTCCTGTTGGACCACAAATCCTGCAGCACAATATTAAGCAGAAATTAATCACTCAAACTCCTGTGCACAATTTATTAAATGCTGCAGATTAAGATTCCATCCTCCTGCCTGGACGTGCCAGCCTCTTTGTCTATGAAAAGAACGAACGCATAAAGAGCTGTTTCCAATTACATCTAGAGTACAACTAGAGTCGTCTACTTTGTACTGACCTGGCTGCAAACTTGCTGAAAAGTTTTGACAGAATGCTCAGGCTTTCTTTTTTTCTAAGATCTCCAAGACCTGGAAAAAAAAAACAGCAGGAAGCTGGAGAAAAGGTGACAATCCAGTGCTCAGCAGCTCACCTCATTACAAATTGGTTACTATCAAGAATAAATACAAGATACAAATATGAAGTGCCAGAAAAAGTTTGAAACTGCACAAATATTACAATATTGCAAGCTCCAATAGCTACTAGGACTTGTTTATGACCATAGACATGAAATGTTTGTACTTATTTCAAAACCAGGAAATTAAGATGTTCTCTAGAGCTGGGATTGCACTGCTAATTAGCACTGAGTTAATGACTAAGGGACAGACACACACTAATAAAAATAATGATACTAATGGCTGTGTTTAATCCAAGCCAAAGTGTATTCTAACCAACTTCCAGCAGATCCACATCCCCTCTGATTGCAGAATCAAAACAAGTAATGTGGGTCTCCATAATGCAATGGCAGGTGAAATAGTTATCCACCCAGTCCTGCACATCCTAAATGCTACAAAACTTCAAACGGCAGCAGCGTGCAAACCAGAATTTATTCCACCCAGCTTCAGCAGCTGAATTCACTGAGCAGAACCACGTTTCACATAATGTCAGAACCTGCTGGGCAGCAGGGGGAGTATTTGGCTCAGAACTACACTCAAAATGAAGGAAACCATGAATTTTAAACACTTCACATCCCAAAGAAATCAGCCAACAGGCAGATGAAGCAGAAAAGGAAAACAATTTAGCAATACAATCTTTGCCAGAGTTCAGCGTCGAATGACTGCTTACTATCAGCTTCAGTGCTGTGATACACACCACAAGATGCAGCGGGTTAGGTATCAGCAATAAAATCTGTAAACATTTTACAGTGGTGCATTTTCACTCTAAGCTGAAGAAAAGTGAAAGTTGCACACAATGAAGAAAGAGTAGTGTGAAGATAAAGAGCAATAGAAGGAATAGCTTCTCATCCCCAAACAAGGAATTCTGATGGATTTTTTTCATAGATGTTACAAATTTGATGCTATAAAGACTGAGTTAGGCATCTAAGCTTACACTGCCTTTGCAAAAGATGACAGGTAAAAACACCACCTTCAGACAGGAAGCCAACTTTCTTCCTGTTGTTTAATCAACAATTACTAAAATTAGAAGGCTTCTTTCTTCTCCACTAAAGTAATGATTAAAAGATACACCTTTAGGACAACATTTTTTATGGCAGGAGTATGTTCTGTGGCCTATTCTATGGGGGAGTAGGACAGCGCAGGAAAAAGTGTTTCATGCAGGAAGCACAAAGAGAGGCTGTCAAAAGTGAGTGTGGGCTTCTCTTACAGCAGTGAATGTAGGTAAAATCCCTCCTGCTTGATAAAAATTCCAAAGTGTCATCAGGGGAGGAAAAACAAAAGTAATGATTCTTGCCATACAGGTAGAACATATGAAAAAATGTGTAATAAAACCTCTTCTTCGTGACGCCCCCATCATTTTCCCCCCCAGAAAGAAGAGTATAAATACACTAAACAGCTTAATGACAACTTACCAGCTCTCACCATCGATCCTAACTCTAATATTGGCATCCAGATAACACTGACACGATGTGCAAAGTCCTCATCTTTGGCTGTATTGCAGCAGTAATTCTCATGACTGCAGCTTATGGAGCACCTCTTAATAAGACTGAAAAAGAGGCATGTCTTCAAGCTTCAATAACTGATTTAGGACTCCTGAAAGACATCAACAATGTAAGTGGCGACTTTCTTCTATCTGAAGATTCATTTGTATTTGTTTTTTATACATAATTTTTTCAGAAAAATTAACTTTCCCCCCTCCTTCTCTACAGGATTTTCTTTACTTTTACACACCAAATGACAGACAGGTGAGTTTGAATTTTCTGTTCAGTTTTAATTCAATTTAGGGAGTGCAATTTCTTAAAGGAACTTCTTCTGCTTTTGTTTTTTATTCTCAAGCATTAAAAGGCTGACATGCAATATTATCTCATTGCCTCTGTGCAGTAATTAACACAAAATTAATACTTTGTATTCATCCAGCTTAAAACATGCTTGAATTCACAGGAAAAAAGTGGTTCATGAAAAATTTAAAGATGTTATAAGATTTTCAGGAGGCAATACTGTTAACTGTAACACAGGAACAACTCTAAGAATGAAACCAGACTTAGATTAAAGGAGTATCCATATGAAATCACCCACATTTTATCTAAGCTAGAGGCAAAGCCACTGGTTGGTTCTGTTTAAGATGTTGTAAGTTTTCTGCCTCCCATCAATGATGAAACTCAGTTATGCTCTACTCAATTCTCTTCATGAATACAACTTAACCAAGCCCTTCTGGATACATAAGCTGTACATCATGTTGTATAGCACTGAATTAATACCTGAGGCTTATTCCCACAAGAATACCATCATTGTGGTCACCTCTCTCTGAAACTCAGCACATCAGCGTGCAGAGAGTATTCCAAACACAGCTCTACTGCAGGCAGGCTGCTGAGTTGTACTACCTTTCATTCAGCATGCAAACAGCCCAATAAACAAGAGCATGAATTATTTAGTACTGGGAAGTATTTAAAAGCTTTACACAAGTTATCTGTTAGCTGCTTTGAACCTCTGGTAAGTTTCTAATTCAGAAGACCTCTCACTTAACAACACTTTTGTTTCAGTATAGATTTAAAGTCAGATTCTGCAACCACTTCCTTATCTGTGTCCCTTTTCTCATGTGCTGGCAGCATTAAGACCTGGCTATCTCAGAGCTCCAAGTCTTAAATGCAAATGTTTGGGGCTGATCAGGAAGGTATTGTCAGTGAGCGCCTGAAATAGCTTGCAAAAGTGGTGTGTAAAGTTATTCACCCTGTTGAAAAGCCAGCTCTGACGCAGACATTAGATAGATCAACCAAAGTGCATCAACTCAAGATGCCTCTAGGAGAGGTCACCTGTTTGCTAACACATGATTTTCAGACAGCAACCAGGAGTAAGGCTCACTTCAGGAATTAATATTGCAGCTTTGCATCCCCAAGAGATATTGCAACAATTGCCTTGTAAAGGTTACTCACTTTTCAAAAGCTACAGAGTTAAGGCCACATGTAACATCCCCCAATACAACTTTGAGAGCAACAAAATGAACTGTAATGCACTGCAGAAAACAAACAGCTCAGTTCCTGGGATGAGGGTAAAAATTCCAGGGAATTAAGATTTTGAAAACTGGAACAAGGAAAACAACTCACACATGTAACAATTTTGCTGACTGTTCTAGGAGTGCAACCACACAACTCTGGCATGCTTCCTGAAAGAACTGCAGGTCTTGAAACAAGATGTGGAAGAGGAAAAGCAACTTGTAATAATAAATATCGAGAAGAATCTTGAGGATTTAATGGTAGGCAATCTTTTACAAGTACTACCAAAAAAAAAAAGGAAATTAAAAAGTGCTTTACCATTAGTGAAAAACCATGCCAGACTCAGCATGTTCATGCATCAAAATCTGTGTTATCAACTCATGAAATACAGGGTTTTGTACAAAAATATTCTAAGACTGACTACGTGAAAACATCTATGTGCATGGCAATCTAATACGGTAAAATAAATTCCAGCCCTACTGGTCATACAAGCCAACATTTAACAAAAGATCTTTTCTTTGCCGAATCATGCAAAGCATCTTATGCTGACAAAAGCATAACGAATATTTACATAGCAATGGCTTTGAAAACTGTGCCAATCTTCTAAAAAGTTTACAACTGGAGGGCCCAGGGATGAATGTAGTACACCCTGACATACTACTAGACTAAAATCCATAGCCTAGACATCCTTGTAGCATTTTAGGAGTACTCCTCAGGCTATAAATATTAAGGGTTGTTTTTTGTTGAAGGAAAATCTTTACAGAAGTTGATGTATCATTGTTAAAACCAGCTAGCAAAGAAGTTACCACCAATCAATAAAATTCTCTGTATTGCAGGGCCCTCATTTCTCAAACCCGACATGCAAGAAATGTGAAGCCAATGAGAAGAAAAAGTTTCCTGAATTTCACCAAGACATGACCAGATTCCTGCAATCTATGCAGAAACAAATTTTATAACAATTTTTATTTTTACTGCTACATTATTTATTGAAATATTTAATTCTGAATAATTTATATATTTTGCCATGTGGCATACTACTAGCTTGTTGTCCATTTTGGGACCACTAAATGTTCTTAATGTAGGTGGTAAGTCTGTTCTAAGATCACAATTGATCCTTTCTGTAAGCCCTAGGGGCTCAACGTTCTTTGGAAAACTCATTGTCACTTTGTCAACAACCTGAGACAACTATTTATTGAAAAAACTATTAAAAGTTATTGTGGATTATATTTAATAAATATCATGGACATATAAAAATCATGTCTAGAGTCTTCTTTGTTATGATACTGTCCTTTCTACGGGTGACTTAATACTCTATTTTTTTTTTTAAACACACAAAAACCCCCAGTGAAGCATTCAGCAGCCTGCAAGTGTGCAGGTACCAGGCTCAAAGCAAGACACCTGCAGATAACCTTTTTTAGCAATATACAAGGCCACTTTATGCTGGCATACAGCACAAGGTATAGAGTACCAAATTGCTTCCCCTCAATAAAGAATCCTTCATTTTTTCCTGAGCTGTACTACTTAGCTACTCAAGATTCCTGCAGGATACTTTTTTCTCACTGGTGTAGGCAAAATATATAGTTCTCAAAATTCTTCAGAGACAGGGAAGCATTATGAAAACAGTAACACACTTGAAATAACAGCTGTGCAGGTAACTGAGGTCCCAGAACAACAAAACTGACATGAAATTGAAGATGAATTAATAAATCCATGTGAACACACTGTATTGTCAGAAATCTTTCCGTGGAACCTCAGAAATGTCCTTACTCCCAATGCAGATGGACTCAGTTCTGTGACAAAGAAACAATGTAAGAGCATATTTTACTACACAAAAGCCCCAAGTCAATACTAACAAGGCAGGCTATAATTGATGAAACTGAGCCTACTACAACAGCTATCAGCTATCGTTTAGACTTTGATGTGCTTTCCTGGTGGGTGTGGTATGGAGTATTTCACCTTAGACTTAAAACCAGACTAACAATGGAAAAAACAGCAGTTTCCTTGCATGCTGCAAAGAGAAAATGGGCGTTAATGACAGCTTTCTGCCAAAACTGGGAAAATACTCACAGCACTGCCGCCTGTTTCTCCACTCATCTTCTCTTCCCACGGTGAGGAGTGCTCTGTCCCCACCCACAAGGACTCAGGAAAGTAAATACTGTCAGTCACCTCAGCCACAAACAGATAAGCCCCACCCTCTCCTCAAATCAGATGACAGTAACAACAAAAATACTTGAATACAGTAGGACACAGAAGATGAGAAAACAGGCAAGAAACTTCTGCATAAAAATTCCTTCTACCTTGGCAACCTCTAGAAAAATCCTTCTCTTCACATAGATTCCTTCTTACTCCAAAAATTCTTAAATGCAGCATATAGAAAGAAATAGCATCACCCACAATACACGGCTTTGCAAACAAATCTCTTCCAGTATCAGCTCAGACACTTCTCTGTAGCAGTGTTGTGGCACTGCTGCTCCAGCTCTCAACAACCAGAGAGCAGTTTTCATTGAACACAAATCTCTCAATAAGTAAGGCTTTCTTTATTTCCTTAAGCCCAAGATTCCTCAGGTTCAATAGTTGGGTAAAACCTACCCTGGAGTAAATCTGTGCAGCTGGACATCCCATGTGGAATAACCAAGACCTTTCCTAAATCCCTGAACAGTAAGCATTACATAAGGCGGGAACAATCAAATAGTTCAGAAAGCAGGAAAGGATGGTGAAGAGATACTCACCCATGAATTCGTAAGGAAAGGCAGAAGCTGGAGCTCACTAACAATTTCACAAACACAAGCAGTGTGAAACTACATACACTTTTTGTGGCATTTGGTCTGCAAGAACTGCTTTGGAGTTGGGCTATTCTGAGACACCTGCAGGTTTACAGACATGGAAAGAGGAGGCTTTGCCTGTCCCGTTTTGGGGATGACAACATCACACTTGCACAGTAGCCACGATCTGCTGTGAATTTTCAAACCATGTTCAGGCTGCCTTGCTCCCCATGCAACACCTCCAGCAAGAAGTTCAAGATGCTTTTTCAAACAAATATTTGTATAAAGACTGCTGACACAAAGATCTAGCTGAGGTGTGAGGAAGGTGCTTGCCCTACACATGGTTGTCTGTCAAATCTACATCTAATTATAGGTAGGTCCACATTCTTAAACAGCACCTGCAGGATCAGCTTCTGTATTTGCCCAAGCTTTAAAAGATGTCTTTAGAAAACAAGGATGTTGTTAAAAGTATCTGAAAATGCACAACAAGATGAACTTTACTAGACATACCTTCCCCCACTATGCGGTACAAAAACCACAGAACCCCTAGAAAGAGTTGTCAAAATTGATTTCCTCAGCTGCCTTCTCCTGCTTGATTGTACAGCTCTAGTATCAAATTAAGATGTTTGACACATGCCACAAAAAGCATGTGACACAATAGGGGTGTATGCACACGTGACACGTGACATTTATGTGACATGTGACATTTATGCGACATGCATCTGAAAGTATGAAGTCTGAGACATGGTGTGACATGATATGATGCACGACATCATACAATGGATTAGCCCTGCCTCAAGCAGAGGCAAAACCAGCTGTGGGATTGTTTTTGCCCAAAACCCAGGGGCACATGGCAGGTAGCGCAGAGAGATGGGGAAACACCATTTGTACACTAAGGGGATTTGATTTCTGGGTGAGAACAGTCTGAAATGTTGAACTGTGTATGCTTTGTATGTACATCTAGGATAGACACAACCCACAGTGATGGACCAAATTAACTCAACTGACATCTTGGAGGGAGAGCCATTGGCTATGGAAATGAGACCTGTGTTCCCATGTAAGGATGAATAATGTTCTGGTTCCATTCAGGATAGGGTTGAGTTTCTGCAGCATCCAGGAGAGGGCACAGCAAAGACAGAGAGGTCATTCTGTATCACCTCACATCATTACCAGGAATGGAGGAAAGGGATCCGCTTCCAGGGAGTATTTCCTTCTGGTTCAGAAAATGGTGGAGGGAGCTGTCCACTATTGTCTATTATTGGGGTTTCCCCCCGCCATGTGAACCATTGCTATTTCCAGTAAACTGTTCTTAACTCCACGGCCTTTGCCTTTCCGTCCCCAATTCTCTACTGCATCCCACTGCAGAAGGAAGGTGAAGGGAGAAGCAGGGAAATAGAGAGAGGAGCATGTGGTTTGGAGAATCTCAGTGGGGGCACAGAATTGGGCAGTACCATTCCTAAAGGTCACCATGTGTCACTCCAGCTGTGTAAGTCAGGTAGAGCTCCATGAATTGCAAAGCACACCCCACACACCACCCCACTCCATACCCATGTGTACATCCATTCTTCCCCTTGGAGCTCAGTTCTTCTTAAGCAGGGAGAGGAGAGGCTGAGCTCTGCCACAGTCTGCTGCTGCTGGTACTCACCTGCCTCTGTCTGCTCTGTGCCACATCTGCGTGATGCACACCTGCTCCGTGTGCATGGACCTGTTGGGAATACAGCTTCAGCCTCAGCACTGGAACTGCAGCACTCTTGCCTCTCTCAAGCTTGTGGGATCATACATGTTGGAATTTCTGAAGTAGCCGAGGAAAAACCGGCTACAGGACACAGGACACAGTGATCACGTCCAGCCAAACACATCCTTTTCACTAACGAATTCCTAAGGCAGTACCTAAGTTCCATGGAAATTTCAGTTTGCCGTTCAATTAATAAAATGTCTGAAGCACACAAAGAAAGCTTGTACTAAGTATGTACTTGTACATATTTAAGGCTTCTGGGTCAACTGCAGGAAACACCTTGGTGCTAATACCTCAGCAGAAGACTAAGTCCATACAAATAACAATCCAGAAGTGTATAGAATGCAAACATACATGTGGTATGCTACGTGTATGTCAGATTTGACATGTATATCACTTCCCAGCATCTGTATCCAGTATAGCTAACACACCGTCAAAGACATTTATTGAACTTTTAACACCCCTACAAAAAGGCAACACTGTGCTCTAGCCTGGAATATGACGGCCATTCCCAAGCATTCTTAGAAAACATTACATGGAACAAGCAGTCTGTGGAACATGGGCCACAATAAACCAAAAGCACCACACAGGGACAGTAACAGAAAACCAGAGAGCACATTGGCCAAAAAAAGGTCAAGAACCACGCAGTAACAGGTCAGCAAGTTTCAACAACTTGTGAATCAGCATAAGATCATCCCCACAGAAGACTCTACGTATCAGCTCGAAGAACAGATTAAGGAAAAAAACACCAGGAGGAGGAACTTCTTTGAGAATCTTCAAACGCTAAGAAGGTGAAACTTGACTACAGCACTACAGTCACTCATATTCCTGATGTATGAGAACACTGTAACTCCCCACTTGCATGATTTACAGAAATCACAAACATAATCCAGGTGTACTGTACAGCTCAAACACACCACTGTTCACAAGACCACACCAACTCCAAACATGGCACTTAAGAACACCTTCCCAATGCTGCCATGTTCTTACCAGGACTTCAAAGGAAGTAAATTCCCTTGTGACAGGCACTGTTTTCCAGATTACTGTGCATGCAGCTGATTTCACTTGGACTTGTCAGTGCAGTGATGAAGTCATCTTCAGTGCAGGAGTCCAACTCATCCATAAGCATTAACATTGATGGGGTTTGAGGCAAACCACAAAAGCTGAAAAAACTTGTTTCTGGTAATTTCTGTACTACACTGCATTATTTTCTTAATTACAGCTTTGACACCTGCATAATGCTTTAAACCCACTATCAGAACCAGTAATTGTCACAAAACAGTTGAGTAACAGCTGGTCATTCCAGGTTTCACATTTGGAAATACAAAAATTATTATTTAAATCTTCTAGCACAAAGAACATAAGCCAGTTGGCACACTGACACTAAACAAAACTCCCAGCAAAGGATGAACGCCTACAGATAAGCAGAGATTGCCCATTTCTTTTTTTCCTCTCCTGAAAGACTCTCACGTTAGTATGCCTTTTTTTTGAAAGAAATCCAGCTTTTACTGATTTTTTTCTTTTCTAAAGTTATGAGAAAGGGAGGAAAAAGAAGAAATCAATATACAAAAATCCTGAAACTATCAGGAAAAACACATGTTAATTTCACAGGGTGGGGATTTGTAGGAGTTGGGGTCAGTGAGCTGAAATGAGGTGGCACTGGAGGGCAAAGCAGAACAAAGCTGTTGGATATTCCCACCTATGCGAAAACATCAATTTTTGGGAAAAGACTGAACTATTACAGGTGGTTTAATAACCACATTTAAACTGACAAGAAGCAGTTCTGGAATTTTCTTCCTGTAACTACAAACTTAAAAGTTGAACATTTTACTACTCAGAACTCTATTTACTGAAACAGATCATTCAAACTGACTTGACATTTAATCCACCTCCATCAATCACTGAACTGTTCAATATGTGGAGACTTCACAATCCACGATCCATAACTGTGTTGCTCTAAGTAGCTCTGCAGCAAGCTTTTAGCTTCTTGGTACAACTGAGATTTAATCTAAAAGAAGAAAAAAGAAAAACCTTGAAAAATCTCAAGAATTACCGTTACAGAGATCTGAGTTCTTTACCACCAACATGTAATAAAAACAAGCACAAACAGTGTAAAAATGGTACCTCTCCCCGTGTCAGCTCACCTTTGCCTCGTGGTATGTTGCAAACTGGAGCAGTTCGGTCCGTCCTGCTTCCCTGGCGAGCATCCTGAAGCGGCTGAACATGGCAGCCTTGCACAGGCGGCTGGCCAGGCAGGTGCCGCTGCGGAATGGGGAGCTGCGGGCAGAGCAGGGAAACAGGGATGGAACTTGGGAACAAACTCACTACACGGAGATGCTCTGACCCTTACAGGGGTTTTCCCCTCCTTCCTAACACTTTGTGAATGCCATCATGCTGAAATCCATCTCAACTGAAATCCTAATTAGTTTCATGCATTGTGAAAGCTAAAACATTTTCACTACCACAGGCAATCTCCACTGAGAGAACTGTTTTGTTTGATATCTTGGTATCTCACAGTGAACTTACAAGATCTCTAAAACTTCACCTAATCACAGGATGCTTTCACCTAACACAGAAGAGAATGTCTCTCGCAGCTTAAAAAACGGAATATTCCAACAAACCAGCACAAACCCATTATTTCCAACGAAATGAAGATACATGCTGACCTTTCAGTGGTTTTCCCACTTAATCCATCCACAACCTCCAGAGATGCATCAGACAATGTCCAATTCAAACTAAGCGACCACTGGTTCAAATCTGTTTGGATTGGCAGTGCACCTTTCACCAAGTAAATATGAGATCTGTTGACCAGGTAATGTACAGGAAGCTTGGAAATAAGTTCATCATCAAGACGCTGCTTTATGGTTATGTCCAGTCCTTTTGTATCCTTACAACTTCCATTTCCTAGCAAACAGGACAAGATCAGCCACATACAAGTACATTAAAAAAAAAAGTAGATATTTCTGCATTCTTAACCTATCATAGTAACTTTTTCCCATAAAATTCGTGTTTGTAAAAATAATTTCCAATATTCAATTCACAGAAGAAAAATCATTTCCCACGTTCTCCTCCAGAGGCACGATTACTTTCACTGGATGCTTTCTTTTTTTGAACCACTGTTTTCCACCAACTCCTTATGTTCCCTGCTAAAACAGAATTTCAACCTTTCAGACTAGAAATTTGTTGAGGAGTTTGCCCACAGCACAGAAATACCAACAGCATTTCTGACTGCTTACTAAATAAATACACTTTGGTCCACTGCATCTCAAGAACAATTCTGTAATTCTTCAAAGAATTTTGGTTGAGTTGATACTTTATAAAATGCAATCAAATTGGAATACAGAAATACACAAAGCCCCCACCTGGAATTTGCACTGAACATACCCACGAGAATGTTGCTGATGTACACGGGTTCGATGAAGTGGCTCAGCAAGGCTCCCTGAAGACCAACCACCTCCCACTTGGTCAGTTTGTCACCAGCTGACATGCTGCTCACTCTGACAGTCTTGGGGGGACAGCAGACAGCCAGGTAAATCCTGCCTTCTAGAGCAACGTGCAGACTCAGCTCTTCGCTGGCTTCGTAAGCGGATATAGACTGGGGACCGAGATGCCTATGGCAGGACAGGAGAATGGATTTCAGTGAGAAAGCACTCTGATCAGAGATTGCAGTAAGTGCTATCTAAAGCTGTTTCCGAGAAAAAAATAATCAGTAGATCTAGCCCTTGTATTATCTTCAATGTCTGTAATTCTTAAAAACACCAGACTGAGCTGCTCCAGTGCCTGGAGTACTGAAATCAGTATTTAAATAGGAAATAGCCACTCAATCTAATCTTACCCACCAGTCCAATTTTAATGCACACATTAAAAAAAAATCGGCTGCAAACAAGCTGTCACTTTTTGTCTACTCACACTCTAACAGAAGTTACTTGTGAAAAAACAAGTAACTTCTTAAAGGTTCTTAAAATCTCCTTTAAATGTAACTCACATTGTGATTCAAAATATTCAAGAAGATAAAACACCTAAGGGAGACAAACCAGTGGTTGTTCTAAAGCAAAACAGTTTTTTCCTTTAGTCACAAAGAGGTAAGACATCAAAGCAGAGCCTTTTGTTTGAATTCAAGGCTTTTTGTACTCCAATCTTGTAGTGCATATGATGGCATTAAGTCACTACATCCGCTTGCTCACTGGTTAAATTCATGATTTAATAGTAATTGAATAGCATCTTGAGAAAGGGGTGAACAGGTCATTGTCGGTAATAAACAAAATCAATAAACTTCTATAACCCTTGTAGAAGTTTTCTGTATCATCATATTGAGCTGTATTATGTATTTATCATAACTACCCTGTACACTGATGTTCCCAAAACAAGATAAAAACTCATCTTCCACTGTATCTCGGAAAATGCCACAGTACTTACACCTCTGATTTTAACTGAGCAGTTCCTTTTGGAAGCTGGTTCATGTAGAGAGAGAGTGTTATATTCTGCTTTAAGGTAAGCAGCTTTGACCCTGGGGCTGTGCAGAATATGGATCTCTCTGCCTTGGCTGGATTTTTGTTATAGAACAGCAAAAGATGCCTGTACAAATATCTAAAAGAAAAATAAATTATACACTTTAAATACTTTATATTTATAAATTATATATTTTATTATGTATTTTTATATAATCTAGATACATGTTTACATTATTATTTATTATTTGTTTACATAACTACAGAATTCAAGTGCAGAAGTGAAACTGACACAAACTGGCAGCAAGGGAAGGATTTGCAGAGACATTCCCACCTGAGCAGGGAACGCCTGGCAGTGACAATGGCATGGCTGTCGTGCAAGAGCCTCCCACAGGACTCGAAGCGCCGGCTGTAGTTGCATTCTCCTGTCCCCAGAGCCACCACTTCATGCTGCCCACCTAAAACCAGAGATGGTGGTGGGTTCACCTGGGCTGGCTGCCCACCAAGCTACTCCCAAGCTCTCAGTGCTCCATGGGAACAGGTTTCCCGCTCCCCAAAGCTCACAATCAAACCAGACTTGCCCTTTTCAATGATGAAGGCAGCCAGGGAACTGCCACAGCTTTGGTACTCGGGGTGTTGGGTAGTCAGGCGGTTAAACACTTCCTCAAGCATTTGTGAGAGTTTTTGATAGATATGTTCTCCTCCTAAATGAAACAATGGAATCCATCAAGACACAAATTTGCATGTAGCAGAAAAAGCAGACACGTGCAACTTGTCAAATTATAACCCTGAACACCTGGTATAAGCACAGCCACAGGTACTTTTGGGATTCTGAAGGTCCTCAGAATTAAAAAAAGCTGAAGAAAACCCAAACACTTGATGCTTTTATCATCCATTACAGTAACAACAGATATAGCCCAAGTTTGATCACCTACTGCACACTCAAGCACCTACTGCACTAGCTCAAGTAAGGACAGAGAATATTGTTTCTATTTCTATCACCTGGACTGGTGAGAAATTCAAGCAATTTACTGAAGGTGTGTCATTCTGCAGAATTGATCCAGTAAAACTACTTCTTACAGCCTTCAAATATGTTTAAAACAATACTAACAACATAGAGATCACTATTAAAAGATGAAAAATTTTTAAAAATAAACTATTTGCTGAGCAATTTGAATCAAGAGAGGAAAAGCAAGACTATTCCTTACCAGTCCTTGAAACGCAAGCAGAGTTTCCTGGAGGTCGAGGCTCAGCGGGAACACAGGGAAAAGCTAAGAATTGAAGAACATTTCGAAGTGGGATGGACACGCCTAATTTCTAAACATGTATCTCACACTATTTGCAGCAAGTCAAACTTTCTAATTCTGTATGAACTTTCTCTTCTGATTCTGAGGTCCTTGTAATATTAGAATGATTCAGACAGCAAAACTCAAAAGAAGGCAAAATATTATGGCAATTGAACTCTGTTGAAAGCAGTATCTCAGTGGGGAACCCTTTCAATCATTAAACTTCAAACCCACTCGAGATATACTTCATGTTGCTGCACCTAGTGAGGAGCAAATCAAGTGCAACAGCAACGCATTAATTCCTTCAGTATTCCTGGCATCAGTTGATGCAACTCTTAATACACAAATGACAAAAATAAAGAACAGTTTCAGAACCAAACTACACATTTGCCCCAAGGATTCAAGAGGCCAAGACTGCAGCATTTAATAAAACCACAGATGTTTTGCATAGGATGCTGTTAAGCCAAGCATTTCAAGGTCTAATTAGGTGTTGCTACAATATTTACCTGAATCTTCAAAAGACTTTGCCCCTGTATTCTCCAGGTTAAGTAGCTCAGCAAGAGCCAGTTTAGCTGCATTTAATTTAGATTCCTTCTTGTTCTTTCCCAGCCCAGTCTTGTAGCAAACACCATTTATCACAGCACAAAAGGCAAAATAAGGCCTTATGACATCGCCTTTAAGAGAGAAAAACAAAGGCAATCAGTGAAACTATTTTAAGGCACTTCATCCATAGCTTTGCATCCTTACATTAATTCCTAGAATACAAGACAAAAAGACAATTTTGGCAAAGTAAAACCCTCATCCCTAATCTCCCCAAAAATTTTGGAGCTTTCCCTTCAGGCACTCTTCACAAAAGTTCTGGTAACAGCCATAATTAAAGCCAATTCACCTGATCAATTTCTGTAGCAGCTCATAATGAGAAACAGCTGTGGAGGCAACCAAAGGACAGCCAAAACCCAGCCTACGTGGGGGCAGTGCAATCAACAGTAACAAGGTTCAGCTGTATCAGCACCATCAAATCAACTCAGATACACAGAGAAGCAAATACTACTTTATTTGGTAGCACAAGTGTTTACCTGCCACGCTGGTTTCTTTCAATTCAAGCTGCAGCTGGTGTGTTTTGGCAAACAGGTGCAAGGCAGATACTGAGTTTATTACTCCTTGTTTGTATCTTTCAATCAAATCCAGGTCTCTCTGTGCAGGAAAGGCTGAAAATGTGGTGGTGTCAGCTCCTTTAAAAAGAAAAGGTCCTTAAACAAAATTAAGGAGAGAACTGAAAACACTCTCTTGAAAATCTGCTTACAAAAAATGCTTTTCAGATGCTTCTTAAAAAAGCAAACCAAAATTTACTGTAGAGCATTACTTTGTACTGAACCCTACATTAGCAACAACAGCAATTCCAAAAGAGTGTGTGCATCCTCTTTGAAAAGCATCAGAGCTTTTACTTGTAGTAAATCCTGTAATCTCTGAATATAGACAGAGAGATATATTACCAAAAAATACAACACATATCCCCCCACCTTGTAAATCAACAATCAAATCAAAGTTGCTGATGGCAGATACCAAACAGTAGAATTTGTGTTTTCTCCACACAAGACTGGGCAGCAGCAGGACTCCTTGTACTAAGACATTGTATTACTTTCAGCAACCACTGGACGGATGAAATCATCAGCTTCACGGGCATGATATAGCCAAGCACAACCACTTCCCAGCCAAGAAGTAGAAGAAATCCTCGCTTTTAAGTGTCTTTACAGGTGCCTTTACCGCAACACAACCACTCAAATTCAAAATACATCCTGGGACATCTGAAACTGCAGTTAAACCCTTCACAAGGTTATTTATAAAAACTCGTGCAGCAGAACATAATTTGTATTTTGTCACTCTACAGTGCTTTTTAACTTGAACTTTTTAAGTAGGTAATGCTGCAGACTACATAGGCCACCCCACAACAAATGGATAAAAAAATTTCTAGCACAAAAACAGTTTAGAAAAGGAGGGACAAGTTTAAAGAGATGCCAAAGAAGTCATGTAAGAAAATACAGCGATAAGAAAAAGCAAAGTTACTTTCAATAGCATTAACAGCCAATTTCGGTGTATAAACTGCAAACTATACCTCGATTTTTCACCAGCCCTGGTTCACTGCATGTCATACAAGGTGGAAGATTCAGCCTTGCAGCCACAGCCTCGGAGAGATCCTTTGAAATTGGCTGCCTGAGAACCTCGGGGGCCAAAATCTTCTCAGGTGCGGGGTCGAAGGCAAACATTGCCGCACCCTCAAAGCAGCCATTGCTGCTCGCCATTTCCGACCGACCTAAGGAAACTTTAACTCACTAACGCTGCCGGTAGTAAAAACACCCAGCAAAAACCCCAGCAGTTCTCCTGGTCAAGCTATTTCACAGGAACACCAGGAACAACTCGCCCAGGGCTGAGGTAAAACCCAGACCGGGCGTCCTTCCCCACACGGTGGCCACTTCTCTCTTTTGCTAGACCACCTTCCCTCACGCCTAACGCGACTCTGCCCCTCGAAGTACAAACCAGCCAGCTCCTCAAGCCAACTCTCTTGAGGGAGTGAGGCGAACTAAAGCAGCAAAGCTGATCCCTCTCAAGTTTCCAGGACAGGCTGTCGCTGGAGCCGAAGGGTTTCGTACCTGCACCCGCTGCCCTGGTCCTGCTGTGGAGGGTTCCTCAGCGCTCACACCCCGCGGGCAGGCGGAGCACCCCTGAGGGCAGAGGAGGCTGGAGGAGCCGGGGAGGTGCCGACCACCCTGAGGCGACGACCTCCGAGAGCCGAGCACCCCTCCCGCCTCAGGCCGTCGGGCCTCCGGAGCCGGGGGCGGCCCCTCACGGCCCTTCCCGCCCTTTCGTGAGGGGCGCGGCCGAGGCGCGAGGCCGCAGCTGTGGCTGAGGGAGGAGCTGAGGGAGCAGCTGCGGGAGTGAGGCCGCCGCTACGTTTTGCCCTTGAGCTACCGATTCGGCTTCAGCAGCGCTTCCCAGCCACCTGCTCGCCTTCTCGGGCCGCTCCCACCGGAGAAGGGCGGTACCCGAAGCCGCCACAGCCGTCAGGGACCGGGAGCAGCTCCTTGCCCGATCCCAGCGAAGGCGCCGCGTCCCCCCTCCTCGGTCGGGGCGGCGCTTCCCGCCTTCCGGCTGCTTCCCGAGCTCCCGGCGCCCGGCCTCTGGGCTTTACCTCACTTAAATCATAGTCTGCAAAGTTACACTTAAAACACTCTTCTTGTTGCTCATCTTCCTTGATCAATGCAAAAAAGGTCCTGTACAGTAGTTAAATTTTATTACAAGTGTAATAAACTTCATGATTTTTAGCACTAAGGCAATCACAGTTTCATAAGTTATATATATATATATAATTTACACCAGTCTACATTGACAAATCAATTACTGGTCACATCAACGAGGGGTTTGTGTTATGGCAAGTAAAATTTTAAGAAAATTCACAGTTAATCTGCAAGTATTGTAAAGATGCAGGATCATATTGCACATCATAAAATGGACGCTGAGGAGCAGATTTACAGTGTTCCAGCTATTCCTTCACAGAATATACATTGGTCATCATCATCATCATCATGCAATAACTTCAAATAGAGAATGGTATCAAGTACCACAGTAAACAGTTACTCACAATGTAAGTTTTAAATAGAGTAGCAAAAAGCTGTTAGGTTTCTCTTTAAACCATATTTAAGTTCTTAAAATATAATAAAACACTTTGATAAAATCAAATGGAGTTAGGGTTGTCACATTGTACTTTTAATATTCTTCTTTGTCTTTTCCTTTCTTTTCCTTTTCATCCTGTAGTGCAGTACCAAGTTTCTTTATAAGGACTGACAAAACTTTGTCCAAAGGATCCATGACACCACGCTGCAGCCACTTAGGGATAGTAGTCCTTGCATGGTGAAAGCCCAGCTTTTGGAGGATGTAGTCAACACCAACAGGATCAATTTTTCTCCCAGTCCAGGATATTAATCTAAAAAAAGCAATAATTAGAAAGCTCAGTCTCAAATATATAAATATAGCAAACAGGCATTTGTATATATAAAAAAAATCTATTTTCCCCAGTGTTACTCATGACTAATTTAAATCTAACAGGCATTGTTTTGAACTTGATTTAGACAGATAAGCTCAAGATGATCAATGGAACATTTACTCAAAGGAAGATGATCTTTAAGGAAGTGAAAAATCTGACTGAAATTAATGAATTTAAATTTACTGTATCCTAATTCAGAAGGGCCTCCAACAATGCCTTTAATCTGCATAAATTCTAACCCAGAAGTTAATGCACAGCCAAAGAGACTGCAGCTAAAGGTGTTTCTTACCTGAGCGTGGGTTCCAAATGCCAAGTATTGCACATAAACTCCCTCCAGTCAACTGTAGTGTAGGTGATGCTTTCCTCTGCCTCTTTGTCAGTGGAGCTGTCCTCAAGGACACCAACAGAGTTCTTCTGCCCTGGACGAGCAGCCAGAATGCGAGGAGGAAAAATTGCTGCAAAGGAGAGAGAGGAAAACCACCAGTCAGCCACGAGCAGCTCACTTGGACTCTTTTTGTAGACAGTTTAAATAAAACAAAAGCACAAGTCTCAACAAGAAGAAAACCACCTCATGTTTCCAGATTTTCTGCAGGAGGCCACATATTGCTTATGAATGAACATGCCAAATTTGAATGCAGCAACTGAACATTAGAAAGGTAGAAAAGTAATTCCTTCTGAAATCAGAAAAATGCATGTCTTGAAAGGACTCCACTGATGAAAGGATTGCAATAACAAGAACAAAGCTTTCTAAAAGTTTTCATCTGCCTATACCATCTTATAAAGAGAAAGTTAAACACCAGGTGTCAAAATAGGAGCATGATTAGAGCATGACTTAGAGTATTTACTGTCAAATAATCTGACAACTGCAGATTGTCAGACAAGTGCTACTTCATGAACAACTCACCTTTTTCTTTTTCTTTTAGATAAGCAGACACCAAGTCATGCAGAAACATGATCAGTTCAGCATCCATGGTCACACAGATGTGGTCTGTAAATTCAGTTACCACACTGCATTCCACCTTTGGTTTAACACTTGTATCTACAGCCAGATAAAAATAGTATCAATACACTCACAAGTATATACAGTAAATCCAAAAGTACATACAATTTGAATGCAAACCATTTGAAAAATAATATTTTTCATTGAACCAGCAACTCTTGAGAGGAAGGACCACAGTTAACATTTTAATAAATATAAGGAAACCAAGCCTGTGAAAACAGCCAGTTTAGTTGAAATGCTGATATTAATTTCTTAGTTTTTTTCTACAGCAACCAGTCTCTACACTAGATCTTCACTCCCTCAAAATAATTCCCTCTACATTTTACTACAAAATGCTGTCTTTTCTTGCAGATCTGCAGCAATTCTCATATTAAATCCTCTTATCAGCACACTACCTTTGCCTTTAACTCCTAACTTCCGAGAAACAGTTTTTCACCAAGAAAAACCAAATTATGTTTTACTGCACCTTGTAATGAAGGCTCTTGGGGCTCCTGAACATGAATAGATTTAAAATCCAGCTGCATCCTTGGCAATGCAAAGATGGTTTCAGTTTCATGGTTGTAACTGGAGCCACCCCTGAAGCCACTTAACAAGCTTGAGCTTTTCACTGTTGTGCTGCTCTCTGGATTGTTGGCATCAACATTCCGAAGCAGGTTCAACTCTACAGGAACAGCGAGAGATGTTAAATCATGACAAGGCAAAAAAGTTAAGAAAAGTCGCTTGCAAAACTGCTGCTGTATGATTACTGAGAAGATTTTATCTTTTATTCTGCTCCCAAAAGCGTGGCTAGAAAAGGTCAATCAAATTTGTCATTTATACACTTGAGATTTAGCAGCTTTTCAACAGCTCCATCTGCAAGCAGATCAATCCCCAGACCAAATGAACCTGACTCTAACCTTCATTCCTTGTGGCTGTCACATAATTGAACCACTCCTTCACACTGGCAACTCCGTGGGGGGGATTTTCGTGGCGGCGCCGCGTTATCTTTGTGATGGTGGCCATGGGGCTTTCCAGGGCCCCACAGGGCTTGGTGACCATGGTGTTATGGCCCAAATGAAAGTCCAGAGTTTGAACAATGTATGTGGAGTGTTCACTGGTACCTGCATTGAAGGTGTGGGCAGCGTGGGGTGGGAGAGGAAAAAAAAAAAAGTAAAAGCAGCTTAGTGAGGGTAGGGGAATTTTTTCTTATTCTCCTACGGGTATTTAATATGAACAATTAGTGTGGCAGTGGAATAAAATCTGGTATAAAGCTTGAAAACAGATAAATTAAATCCTCGGTAGCTACAGATAATAAAACTTCATAACATTAAGACAAATACAAGCAATAAGATGATCAAAATTCATCATACAGCTAGAAAGGACTATGCAAATACACACACGCAATTAAAAAGCCAGGCAATCCACTCAGCAGGCTCATTATCAGGGACATATCCAGTACATTTGAAAATGTACTTTATTCCACAGATAAAGCAAATTGTGGTAAAGATGTGGGGGAAACAGATTATCTTTAGGTAAGTGGTAAATTTTTGGGAAACATTCAGACAAAGAAAATAAATTTTTCTTTGATTTCTTCTTATGTAATAATACATTATTAAAAACTCATTTAAAGAAATTTAGAGGAATGAGTAAACAGTTTAAATTACCATCTTCCAAAACTTTCTGGGCTTCTGTCCAAAATGCAATATTGGGTTCTTCCAGGTGAAATAAGGCCCACGATTTTGAGCGGAAATTAGGTCCATGAAAACAAGCCAGGGTCATATGGTTCCCATGCAGGCTCATGGATCCTCCAAACTGCATCCCATCTTCTGGCAGTGGCATCTGGAACAGGGATATGTGGCACCCAGATACCACCTTCAGAACTCCTGGCCAGTGGCGATGGTGGGCTGCATCCAACACTGCAGAGCAAACATGAACAACAAACCTCAGGCAAGAGACAGAAAAAACTGCTGGCATATTTATATTTTTAGTAAAAACTGGAATTATGAGTGATTTTCTCTTATCTGTTTCACTGACACTGTCTCCTAGGTAATTTTTGCAATGAACACATTCTAATTGGGAATCATATTTTTTGGTAGCACTTACATTGCTCGTGTGAGGTTCTCTCTAAGTTGTTTGCCACTGTCTTGGGAGGGAGATAAGGAACAGGGCCCCACGTGGACAGAGCTCGCTTGCTTGTATCAAACTGCTGAGTGAAGAACTCCTGGAGTTTCATTCCTATTTTTATCAGGTCTGGCGTAGTCGACCTTGAAATCATTACTTGGAAGATATCCCATTTCAAGTCCCCATGGACAAATATCTCACTAGATATTAAAAATAGCAAGAAAATTAGCAGTTAATATATTCCCTACAGACAATAAAAAACCCAAAAAAACCCAACCAAACCAAACAATGAACCCTTTGCATTCTAGCAGACACTTACATTTCTGGTTAGCAGTATTGGACAGAAGACATTTGACATTATCAAACATCATACATTTCAACCACAGGAAATATTATTACCTTTTATCAGTCATGCTCGAATCCAGATTATTATACAGATTAATTTTCCATTCATCCTGCAGTTTGAGATCGGCATTACTGAAGATTCCCATTAGGATACTGGATCCCATGTAGTCAACACGTGCTTCAGTAGAACCCATAGTAATTTCAATTTTATGATTGGGCTGTTGGTTTGGGTGTTCAGAAATATGAGCTGAAGTAGAACCAAAGCAACAGAGAAATACAGAATTAAAGAGATGAAAATCAGTTTTTCCAGTGATATCTCCTTTATTGACTGGAGCACATGCCAATAGCAGGAGGCTTTCCAACTTACCCACCATCTCCAAGGTGTTAACATCTATGGTACCTCCAACAACTCCCCCTCTGGAGTCCAGCTGGGATCTTCCCAAGCCCACAGACATGCTGATTTCCCGATCTCTGCTACTGCCCACAGACAGACGGCCCTGACTTTTCAAACCACTGGTGGTCCACCTAGAACAGAGGTCAAAATAGACAACTTTCCAGGTTGCCATAAGAGAAACTGAATATCACCTGCTGGAAAGCAGTAAATAAAGTGGTTTAGGCATATGTGACTTCAGGATTAAGCAACTACAGTATTCATGAGGGGATTCTCAGTTCAAAACTGAAAAGGGTAGGATTTTAAAGCTAAAAGGCAAGAGACTGTTAACAGTCTGTGGGGAAAAGATTGGTTTTTTGACCCCAAAACACCACCAAGTGTTAAAACATGCTTGATTGTATTTTATACTTACGTAGTATTGCCCATTACATTGCTCATATTCATTTGAACATTTAATTGTTTTAGGTTCATAGCAAACACAACCAGTGTTTCCCATGGTGTTCCTTGCTGGCTGCCAGCTTTATTTGACTTATTAAATGGAGTTGATGTTTTTGAGAGAGTATCTGAACAGAAAAAAAAAAGAAATAGGCAAAAACTTAAATTATTCCACATGCTAGGAAAAACTGGCAGAATATATCCATTTTGAATATTACAAAAGGACTGACAAGCACCATATTTATAAAGAACACAAAGCCATGAGAGAAGATAAGTGAGAACTAGAGGATTTGCAATATGCATTGCTTTAGCTGTCACAGAAATTGACTCACAGATAGGGAAATTTTATGGAAAATATGCTAACAACTTTCATTCCTCCCATTTTAGGCATTTTCCCTTCTCTAAGCCACTGACTCTCCAGTGCCAGGCACTGTGGAAAAGAATATTTTCAAAGTGGTAATGACATACTTCTTTCATACAGCTGATGTAAATACTTTAAAAAAATATATACAAGTCATTATCAACTCACCTCTCTGAGGCACTGAGGAGTCAGACACGCTCCTGGATCTTGTGACAGCTGGAGACTTGAGGCTGTGAGATGCTGTCCCAGGTGACATACTGCTGCTGGCACTGTGCTCACTGAAAACATTGGGGGACTGAGCCATGTGAGTGAAGGAAGCAGACTGGCAGGGCTGCTCCCATGTCCTACAGTATGCTTTCCTTGAGGATTCAGGAGAAAGGTGCTGGCTCACTCCTTCAATTGAATCTGGTGTGCCAGGGCCTGATGCTACTGGAGAAAAAGCAGCACAGGAAATACAGAAATATTATTTCATTTGTGTCTAACCATATCCTCACATATACTAAGAAGTATTAAGAAACAAATGTATTTCATTTAACATAACTAAAAGTTTTATACTTTTTTTTTAATATATCATAGAAGCATAGAATGGTTTGGGAAGGGACCTTAAATATCATCTGGCTCCAACCCTGCCAGGGGCAGGCATGCCATTTATTAGATTGGGCTGCTCAGGGCCCCATCCAACCTGGCCTTGGAATATGCTCTTTAAATTGTTATTTTTCCACTTCTTCTGTCTAGGATTTCCTACAAAACGTCTCTGAGTGACTGCATATGGAGTTAATCATAACACATTTACATCTATTCAATGATATAATATGACACAGGTAATAAAAGGCTTATAAAATTCCTACTGTAGCTCTTTGTGTAACAAGTATTTTTGTGATGAGCAGCAGTCTCCTACCTGGCAGATTTATTGTCTGGTCACCCAGGAAAAGCCTTCTAGCAATGCTTCTCCTGTACCAAGCCCTGGGAAAGGCCAGGATCTCACTGAGGCGGCGCATGTCGTATTTGAAAGAAGCAGATCCTATGTCACAGACAGCTGAAAAAGCACATGCACACGGTTGTAAATTCCCAGGAATAACAGGTGTTGGTAACCAAGTCATATTCTCCTTCACCTACTAGTATTGTCTCTGCTGTCACGAAAACATAGTTTTCCTGAGGTGTTGCCATTTCTCCAAGTCCAAACATTAGATACAAATGCATTTCATAAACACACAGTGGAAGCCAAGAATACAGATTATGTTGAGTCCTGCTTGTGTTGGATGTGCCTCAGACTCCTCATGGGAGGATTTTAGTGGCAGATTAATCACAACCATCCTGCTGTTTTCCCAGTAAGTCAGGATCCCATGTGCAGGGGCAGAAAATAAGTACACAGAACTTACAAAAAAAAAAAAGCTGCCAAGAGTAAAGTCCATCACTGGAACAGCAGTTCTCTAATTAGCTGGGATTAAAATGAAAGAAGCATTTACCAGATATGTTGATCAATGTGGTGTCTATCTTGCTGGTAGCTTTGCTCGCAGACTGACTCTCAAAAAAGGAGGATCCTCCCGATCGCCTGATCCGTGACAGGCTGACTTTCACAAACTCCAGGTTGATGCTCAGGGAGTCCTTCCGGCCAGTGACCGAAGTTGGCTCCTCATCCACGTTCCCTAGAAGCAGGAAGGAAACATTTTCATCTTCTGTGATCTTTTCAAATCTGCAGTTCAGAAACCCGTGCCACACTTGGATCACGTTCATAAAAGCAAACAAAACCTTGTTCCGTACCCAAGGCTCCCGATCCAGGGGTTAGCACAGTAACAGCTGATTTTTGTTTTCCAGCTCCGTAGGGGTGGAACACGTAAAGGGAGAAGTCAGACATGCAGGCAGTAAAGCTCAGGCCTGAAGAGCTGCTGCTGGAAGTCGTCAGATCCGACTGACTGCTGCTGTGCCTCGTCCTGCCCAGAGGGCTGCCGAGGCCAGGCGATGAACCTGCAGTCATTTTTTGGGGGCAAAAAATCAGATTCTGAAAGCATTTTCAAACATGAAATAATACTTAATGTTAACAGCAGTATTAAACAGACCAAATACACTTCAAATTATGCCCTCTGTCAACAATATAGCTTAAATATTCTGAATCAGAATCAACATTCACGCACGTATTACCTGGTGCTCCAGATTTACTAGCTGAATTCTTTGAGCCACTCTGTGGAGTACTGCCACCAATGGACACACTTTCTGATGGGTATGTTGTGCCTAAAGTTTCCAGTTCTCCTCGGTTGGAAGAGAAAACAAGATCCAGGGAAGGCAACTTCAGCATACATTCAACTCTGGATACTGGCAAGCAGCTGAACTTGATTTGAGAGGGCTGGCAGGCATAAAGAAAGAAAATAATGCATTCAGAAGGGACACTTGACTTTTTATTCTTTAAAAATCAAACTTAGAAGAATGGATTGTTTAAAAGACAGTGACTAAAGCAAGTTACTACCCTGAATGTTGAGTTAAAACCTCACCTGGACTCGTACATAAACCACCACATCTACAGGGAAGGAGGAATATGCTGATGTTGAGGATGACACCAAGGATGTTGTGGACTCTTCCAAGGGATCTTGTATATCAAACTGTCCCATGTCTTCATCCTGGGAACTAATAGCTTTTAACAAGTACAAGAACTCATCAGAAAGTGGAATTTGAAGGGAAAAGCAGCTCAATAGCAAAAAACCACAGAGGGCCAGAACACAACTGTGCAACTGACCTGTGTAATTCCTTTCTATGGGTGTGATGGGAATGGTTTCAAGGGCTTTCTCCAGGAAGTCCAGGAGGCAGGGGCTGATCACCATTTCCTCTGGCAGTGACTGGAGTGCAACCCATGCGTAGAGTTTAGCAGTTTTCACTCCACCACTTCCTTTCCCTTTGGCTGCAACATTGAGAAGATACATTTGCCTAAGGTAAGACCACTGAGCAGTAACTTCATAATTTATCAAGCTGTGCCCTCTAATTTTCTCTATCATCTGAAGAGATCTAGATCAGGTCTGCTAGAAGAAAAGAAGTAATTAAGTTTTCATTTTGCAAAAATAACCATTAGTCTGTAAGGCTTAATTGTAGTAATTCCATCGCTGCTCATGTTCTCAACCAAGCACTCTGTTGTCGTTGTCAACACCTCACTTTTTAGAAAATAGCATTGAAAGTAAACACAGACAGTTCTTCTCCAAATACTCAATGCAAAGTAACCACAGCTGACTGGAAATGAAAGTGGTGTTAGGAAAAACAAATGTGTAAGCCCGGAAAGAATGCCAGTTTAAATAGAGAGAATACATCAAAAAATTAAAACTGCAAATGGCAAGTCCTACTATATTTATGCAAAGAATGACTAAATATTCTAAACCACAATTTTTGACAGCTTGAAACTAGCCAGAGTGTAAACTAATAAAAAGGTTACTGTCTTGTAAATTTGTGGAAGAGGAATCTTGAATCCATGCTCATCAAAATATTAATATGGAGAGAAGATATTAGTACCAGCTCACTTACTGTCTCTATGCAATATAGCTATTAGAATGAATATACATCAATGGAGACAGATCTAAAATTATCCAAGACAAATACAAAAATTAACTACTAAAACAGACTAAAATTAACTACTAAAAATCCTTTCATTTGTTACAAAAAGAGCAAACACTGACTTCTCATTCTGTGCAAATTATTCTGTCTTATGTCTCTGACTACATCGTCCTATCTTACTTTTACTGGAAACCAAAGACAATACAACAAGTTGGTCTCCAATCCAGAGGAAGAGTACTATTATAAAAAAGTAGTATAAACAACAATAGATGTGTTTCAAAACCATTCAGGACTAATAAATACTTATAGAAATAAAATGCATAAAGAAATAAAGCAATTACAAACCACTCTCTAGTCTGGGAGGGGCGTATATATTATTATACAAGTGCAATTTCCACACCAAATGCAGAGCTTACAGACATTTAAGCAGCAAGACTCCGTACCTGGACATCATGTGGTAAGAATTCAAAGGCAAAGATTAGAAAGAAGATAGAGTAGAGAATAAAAGTGAAGAGAAGCAGCATAAACCACTACACAGCATTTAGTAACCATAAAGAGGATGGCCACCTAAAGGAGTAAGAGCTAATGGTTCAACAGCATGGAGAATTGAGGAAGGTACCCCCATTTCACTGTTCTCTCCCAGCATCTCTGGTGATTTTATAAGGCAAAGCCCACAGGCACAACTCCCAGTTACTCATTTTGCTTGGTGATCAAGTTCTGACAAAATTTTGGCTTTGTGTTTAAAGCAGTATTTAAATGCCAAAGGGGAGAAGAGTGAATGTCCCGGAAATTGGAGATGCAATCTACATGCCTCTGGATCCAACACGAGTAACAACAGCCTCCTGCTTGAAAACAGGAATCATTGGAGACACAACAAAGCTTGTATTAGAACTCATACAAATCATGGCTATTTAAAGGCCTTCAATGGGTGAAATATTTACAGATATTTACACTGCTTTCCAACATTCTTTTGTTAAATGAAAACTGGGAGAAGGCAGTGACAGCCCTACACTGGGATATGGTGACTATGACAAAAATATTACTGACATTGGTTTGGTAAACAATGTCTGAAAATGCAGCTTCATGAACTGCATTCTTGCTTCTGGGGTCAGGTTACTGCAGCCAAAGTCAAGCCTGGATAAATAAAGTGATCCAGGTAAGGCACAGCCAGATCTAAAGGCAGTAGATTACACCAAGGAAAATATATCCATGAAAGGTTCAGAAAGTTTGTCTATAAGTACCTGATGGGATGGGTGGGGGTTGGGGAGGAAGTAAGGTGTTAGTCTTGCTGTGGATAGTGCTAGAGAGAGGAGGAGATGTGGCAGTATCTTTCATACCATACAGCTTGGACTCTTTGGAAAGGGTGCGTGGCAAAGAGGATCCTCGAGAAGTGTTTGGTGATTCAGTCTTTAGAGTCTTGGAGTTGTAGTGCAGCTGGAAAGCAAAGCAAGATGAAGTTACTTCGCATGAAGAACTCAATTTCTGTACAGCCATTTGGTGCCACTCCTTCCCTCCAAAATTTATTGATTTTCATTCTTTACAGAAATATCATTGTAAGATACATTACATTCCAATTCACATCCTACACACAAAAAGAACTGAAAACTTAATACAAAAAAATAGATAAATTAATAAACTATTAAAAAATTCAACAAAACACAGAGAAACAGGAACACTAAAGCTTGTTTCTCTCTCTGTTACATCACATGCATCCTGTGCCACCTAGGCACACGGCCTCCTTTCTGTCTTAATGTGTGGTGGAACTGTTCCACTACTAAAACAGGCGTACAGAAACTGGCAAAAAATGTCAAAATACCTCTGAACCCAGGAGTTCACACCTCCTCCATGTGCACAGTAGACTACTACTGTGAACACAGAACATAACAAAAGTTGTACAGAATGTTTAGTCATTCCTGAATTTGACTAAAAGCAACAGGCAGGACCTGAGGTATAACTGTTATCCCTGAATACAGCATGGAATACTGGACATGGACACAAATAGTCCTTCCACACTGAAAGACTTGAAAAGCCAAGCTGTATCAAGTGAGGAGCATTTGATTTATGGCATTGCCTCAACAGAATTACATCAAGTTTTTGTTCAGCAGCGACAGATTTTTCCCTGTTCTTACTCCATTAGGATTTCAAATCACAAAATACAAGGCCATTTTTGTTGAGACCTGTTCGTGCTAGGATATAGAAACAATGATTAGAAAACCAAGGGAGTGTACAGTTTGACCGTGTTGGAAAGACAACATTGTCGCTCCCTCCCTGCTGAGTTATCCCTTCATTTTACCTTCACATCCACCCCAGGAATATAAAACACTGTTGTTTCCACATCACTGGATTTTGTCTGTAGAGACGATGGCACTTTCTTGCCAGCAAGTAAGTGAGTAGTAGATGCGTAATTGGTTTGAAATTTCTTCTTTTTTGAAGGAGACTCTTGATCCAAACTCCTGGAACTCCGATCATAGCTCCTGAAATAAATATACTCATGTTATTAAAATAATTTCCTGTGCCACACTGAGCCAGAACAATTGCAACTTATGGTACTGTTATTAAGCAGTTATAATTGCTGGTAACAAACTAACACACGCATTCCTTACCTTCGCAAACTGATGTCGTCGTGCTCTTGCTGGAGCATCGTGGGATGCAGCACACACTTCCCACAATCAATTTCAACCCTGATATCAAGCTCAAAGTCAATGTTTCTCTCCGTGGTGGTGCCAGTGACACTCCTGTTGGTGGGTGTTGTTGGCCAGCGCTCGGTGAACAGCTGGTGCACAGCAGCAAAGCCCGTGGCTTTCTTGCGAGAGGTGCTCCTGCACAGGCACAGGTGGGGGGCAGGTTATCAGCAGGATATTCACCTCAGCAGGGGCTACAAGGCATTCCCAAACTATGTGCACACTGTAGGGTCTTACAAAAACATTCTGGGAAAAGGCCTTATCTGATATGCAGCAATACAGTGACCCATCTTGTGTTAACACGTCACATTTCTTAATATAGGGTAGGACAAAATACTAAGCCTTCCTTAAATCCTCAATCAAAAAAGGAGCAACAATATATATACACAATAGATTTCATATTTGTAAGTATCCACATTTTTACATCCAGTTTGTGGACCTACACCCTGTTCTGTGCCTCAAAAACCTCACTTTCCAAGTTTTTTTATTCTGTTCCAAGACCTGAAATTTGTAACCATTACCTCCTTTTCCAATCAGGATCCCTCCTTCCCACACAGTCACCTCTAGTGAACACAACCTCACCTGCCTTCCACACACACACACTTGAGTGTATTCAGTACTTCATCAGCAACAGAATTTGTAGCTTTAAATTCAATATTTCAAGTTTGAGAGTACTGAAATTATATTCAGGTATCTTCTTGATTTCTGTGCTGTTAGGACCGTTACTTACGGTGGTTTCCTATAAAAATAGGTCCTCTCCCTTTCATGGTCATCCTCCTTCTCCGAGTCCTCACTGCTGGAGGATAAGCTGTCATCCCGGCGTCCTTCTTCAGGCTGGAAGGGAATGCCGGGTGAGAAGACAACTGGAGTTTTGGGTGAAGCAAATACCGAGCATGAGCCTTCACTAGCAGATGAGTAATGGGAGGGACCATCAATAGTTACGGACAAAAGGTCCATTTCTGTCTCCTCTGGAAACTGATTGTGAAAAGACAAAAAGATAGTAAATTTCCACAGATTTGATTTCCACAGAGAATGCAGCAGACAGATCTGGAAATAAAGAAGCAGGCCTGCTATGAGAAACTCTCACTTCTGAGTTCCTCATAACATGGAGAGAGCAGGTAAAGGAATTGCAAGAAGGGTTATGAAAAAGAAGGGAATGAAAGCTTGGTGGGAGACCTTTGCCATTGCCTAGTGATTGAGCTCAGCCTGGCAGACAGACTCAAATGCTCTTACCAATTTAGAAGGAAAGGAAACATTTCATTTAAATTGAAGAACTATTTTGAAAGAAAAGGACAGAAGGCAGCCCAAGTGCCCGTGACTTGCAGGAAGCGTTAGTGAGGGCACGCAGGGCACTAGACAGAATGTACAGCACCACCCTGGGCATCCTGGCCCGAGCACGGAGCCCAACAGCCTAAAGGAGCCTCCTGCTTCTCCCAGAAATCGTGCCACAAGCCATTTTGCAACATTAAATTCTTTAAATGCCTGTGAAAAGCATCTACAAGTGTTAAACACCAGCACTTCCTATGCGGTGTCACTGTAATGTGACTGTGTCACTGCGTAAGTGTACACAGTGTTGTCTGCAAATTCAAATTAGAGCTCTGCTGAACAACTGGCATGATGTCAGCAAAACATCTTTTTTTTAGAAAAATATTCACCATTTGCTACCTCTAAGTGATTAATAGTTTTTTGCTATGCCAACAAAACCTAAGCTAAGTGGGCTTTTACATAACAACAACAATAGGCAGGGTAGCTTTTAAATGTGAACATATTTAAATGTGCAAAGCACATTCCCATGTGTCATTTCCACCATTCTCTCAGAAATAGGAATTTATTTCCTGGGAGCATAAGGAAAGTTAGAAGGGAGAAAAAGTACATTACTGTCTCTTCAGTTTGTTTTTCTTTGCTTGCTTGTTTAGTTTTGCCTTTCCTGATTTGTTTTGAGTTTTGGGTTTGCTTGATTAATTTTTTTAGAAAAATACTATTTTCCCTAAATATGGTTTTGAAAGTTAAGAAACTCCACTTGTTCTCAGGATATTAAGTTTTGGAACATTCCCTATTTGCTATTATTTGAAAATGTCTTACTCCACACTAAATATAAGAATTTAAACAGAAATAAGAGTGTGAGAAGAAGTCCTCCCACCTGGTAATTATTTTGTACCAGTGTTGACTGCTGTGACATTGGAACACAATGTAACAGGTGAAGGCACACACTAAAATCATCCTCTAAAGCACATTTCAAGGCTAGACTTGGGTCACTTTTTACATCAGCCTTGCTCAGTCGTTAAGCAAAAAGCCAGCAGTTCATTTTAGAAGAAGTTTTAAGTTTTTATAAGGTGTAGAAGCACTTTGATGGTTGTTCATCAACAATATACCATGTTCCTCTACTTGGTTTACATATTTAATATTTTCAAGCTTGATATACATTCTGTTTAGCTGTGTGCAAAAGAGATGAAATATTGAAAAGCAGCTCCCTATGAGATAAATTAGTCCTCTGGCAAAGAATACTTGTTTCTGCTCAGAAATACCTGAAAATACCCTTCCCCTGGACAGCTGGATTGTTGTGCAATCCCCAAAGCTGTTTGATTCAACTTAATAGAAATGAAAAACACATAGAAATTAAAATAATTACAATAATCTCAGCCATGCAAAATAAACATTTTAAACATGAGAAAATATAGATAAAAAAAGAAAAAAAACCTCAAACCAATTCAACAATCCATTTCAAACACTGAGAAGGATATACCTGCATACCCATTTTCAAAACTCTAAATATATTAAAACACAAAAAAACCCCTAGGTGATATTTTGCACACCTCTGACAAAAATTCCAAGAAAATTACTACTGTGTGAGCCTAAGAAACAAATCAAGCCGTTTTAAAATATTTTTCTCTCATGAGCCAATTAATTTCTGTGCCAAGAAACCAAAATACATCTGTCTTCTAACAAAATAAGTCTATCTTTCAAAAACATATCTGCAATTTGAGGCAAAGCAGACACAATTCAGGTTTGCCTGGATATAATTATCTCATGAACTGGTGACCAAATGGCAGAGGAAATACGATTATATGGCATATAAAGTAATTCTTACAGAATCTTGTATGTTGAAGGTTACTCTCGGCCCAGGGGATGCAGCATCCACACGGATATCTGGGAGGTCTTCACTGTCTCCCAGTCGAGAGCTGCAAGCAAAACAAAACCAAAACAGCTTCTTGAGTTGTACCACTCAAGGTACAACAAGGATTTTAGGGTCATGCAAACATTTAATTACAAAAATACAAGGTCACACTTATCATTTTTTTTAGGGAAGAATATATAAAATCATAATTGAAGCACTTGGGTATGTGAAAAGGCAGGAGAGGGAGAAGAAAAGAGAAGGAAGCTGCATAGGACTTGGCCAATACTCTATCTCTGCTAATTTCTCTATGTAAGCTTTTCAACCCTGAGCCAACATGCAGAAATTACAGAAAAATAAGCTATTTGTAAACTGCCACATGGGACAATTATTCACACAGAAAAAAGCATCTCCCTTTCTTCTTCTCATTACAACAGCCCTTTTAAAAGGCAGATGACTGCAAATCAGGTGTAGAAAACAAGATTATTACACTATGCCATTTTTCCTTATACACATATCTTCAATCTGTTTTGGAAACAGGATTCTGCAGAATACCCCAAGTTGTTGTAGAAGTGAAATCTTCTCAGAGGTTTCAGAAAAATCAGAAAAAATGCTTTTCAGAACATGCCTGCCTTGCAAAATTACCCCTTTATATCCAGTTCCACCACAAACAGCTGCTGCCTGTGGTAAAAGGACTCTTGAGAAAAAAGTCCAACTTTTCTCCTGTTCCATGTGCTGCTGTGGCTATCACAGATCCCACATTCCCAGAGGCTCACCTTGTTCTGTCCATTCTCTTCAGAGGTGGCCTCCCTGATGCCGAAATGCTCTTCGATCGGCTGTAGCTGGGTTTGTAGCTCAGACCCCACTTGTCCTTCAAGGAGGCAGCCTAAACCAGAAATAATATGGAAATGCAACAACTGAGAACACAGAGAAAAAACTCTGGCAAGCTAAAATGCTACTGTACATGGGAGTGCCAGCAGAGTAAAAGGGTTTTTGGGACACAAACTCTCAAAGTAGGCTAATCCTGCTCACCCTCATGCTGGATCTACGGAGCTTTTTGCGGACGTCCCTGCGGATGTCGTTCACAGCCACCGACTCCAGCTGCTGATAGCGCTGAATTTCTTGGTTTATGGTCCCTTCACTTGCACCTAATTTTCTGGAGGTAAAGCATGGCTGAGTTACCTTACAGATATTATTTCCACTATTTCAAAAATCTGTGTTGTAAGAACGCTTTCCCTGGGAATTATTCAATTTTCTCTTTTGTCTCAATACTTATGACCACTGCCAAATATAGCCACAGAAGTACGAAAACAAACATCTAACCTAAATAAAGATAAAATATCCCTCTGAATGGTGACAGCAACTTCATTTTAAGTACAAACAGTAAAACGTGTATCCCTTTTCATTATTTAACACATAACTATCAACCTCTGTACTCCCATCACAGACAGATCCATTTACAGTAAATCTATCTTGGGAAAAAGGGGGGAAAAGCCCAAACAAGCCCAACAAACCACATTTGAAAATACTATTAATAAAATACACAGAATGTCAGATGAAATTTGTGAAATCTGGAATAAGTTTTTCTTAAAGATTTTCTCAAGTACAGTATAAGAAAGTTCTCAAGTTTTATCTTGAAAACATCATGTACAAGATGCAAAAAAAAAGTCAATTGAAATATTTTTCTTCTTCTTAAACTTATCACAGTTTCAAAGTAATATATTTTGCTAAAGTAACCAGCATGATAATAAATCAAGATGGAGCTATGATTTTGAATCAATAGGAAAAGGATTATAAATCAGTCATTAAAATGCAGAGTCAGAAAAATACAGACTAATCTGACACTTATGGAACAACCTGAGAGATTTGAGAGAGTACTTGCATATATGGCCTTTGCTTTGGGAATCCTTTTAATTTCAAATAAAGGCAACGATTTGCACTTAACCCTAACAGTGCCACAAGATGTATGATATGAACATGAAGCAAACCCCACTTACTTTAGGTCATCAATGACTTTTGCTTGCTCATTAAGCTCTCTAATATCAACCAACCGCTTCATAAATTTCCTTCCTCGCTGTTCTCCAGTTTGGATACTGGAAGCTCCCTGCCGCCGGTGATCAACGATCTCCTGTTTAAAACGAACATTCCATTGATGTCCT
>VYZP01000968.1:179384-226705 GCA_013400635.1 Hypocryptadius cinnamomeus
GATGTCCTCATGAAAAACTGGACATCAGTACATTCTGAACAGCAGGCAAAGTGAATTTCACACCTTCAAATTTGGACTAGTGCATGCAAAAGAATCAATTCATGTGAATAGGCAGCTGATTGGATTTTTTCCAGTGATCCAAGCCCATCATTCAGTTAGACACACTGTAACTACTACATACATGTCCCCACGAGCAGGATCTGCCTGCTTTCATATGTGCTCTGCTAGGCTGGAGCAAATCCCGCTTCGCTGAGCCCAAGAGATATTCTACAGGAACAGAGTATCGGTGGGTTGGGGGGCTCAAACCCAGCAGGTGATTTACAATCCGCTGCCCAAATGTGAGCTTGCGTGCATCTCCACCCAAGGAACCTCCACCTGATTTCTGAACAACAAACAGGTGCATTAGTGTGCTGGGATAATGTTTCCTCTGTCAGCAGGCTAGAGACCTTAATTAAGGAACAGCTGTTAAAATGGTTTTGTAGAAAACCAAAAAGCAAGGTCAGCAGCATATTGAGTAGAAGTAGGTTTTTATAAATTTTTTTCACATTAGTAACTTACTCTCCTGTGAAGAAAACCTGGAAGAAAGCCACAGCTTTTACAGTTCAGATACCTGAGGTTAGGTGCTGTGTCCCCTCTCCATGTTTTCAAATCCAGATCGTTATTTCCACATAACACCAGCAGAAACACGATCTGCAATTTGTTGCCTTTGAAATATGGAGTTAGAAAACACACACACAAACGTTTCTGATTTGCAACAAGACTTGCATGAGCTATAAAGACTCGCATGCTGGACTCAAGATTAAGACATTTCCATTTAACAGAAGACTTTTTCCAATTAGTAGCACTTATTTTGGTGGATTCACTTACTGCATGTATAGTGGGAGACATGGTGTCAACTTCATCCTCATCTGAAAGGTCAGCTATGTTCACAGAGTTGAGGTCAGCAATGTCGTCAATATCTTCCTCTCCTGTCAATGTTGTGAGGGTGTTGCCCAAAGCATTCAGTCTTTTCCCAATGTTTGGATCCATGTGGACATCAATACCACACATCTTCCACAACACATTCAGTGTCCAGGTTCCAGCACTACTACTTTCTGTGTTAAAAGAAATAAATTAGTTTAAATAGTTTTTCCTCTTTTAAAAACTCCCCCATAGTGAATTACCTACCCATTAGCCAAGGCAGTGTTTGTCAGTTACAAAGAACTGTCTTTTCTGCCCATTCTGAGAAAAACACATCCCACAAGTGAAATGCTTAATGAAAATACTTCACAGTATTTCATTAGGAAATTATATAGGCAGACCTAAAGAAAATACATTCCCTTCAGAGCGAGTAAAGAGCATCTCAAGCTTCAACTCATACAAATGCAGGTAAGTACACTATTCCAAAACAGAATTTCTAACAGCAAGAAACATAAAGCATGTCTTTTTGCATGTGTCAGCATACAAATGCTGACCTATTTATTCAAGTCTTGAACAATGATGCTGGAAGATATTATATGTGTTGTTTGTCTAGTGAATCTCCTCTCTGCCCAGGATTTTTCTGAGTGCCAGAACAAAACAACAACAAAATACAGACCTTGCTCTAAGCATGAGAACACAAGATACTGGTTTTCTTTCTAGATGGAAGTATGACTAATACAGAGACTGACAGCTATTTCTGAATGCTGTGGAGAAGGTCCAGACTACTTAGACTGGGCAGAGAGGGAATTTGGGAAAAAGAGAAGCCTTTTCAGGGAGATGAAAGAGAGGGATGGCAGCTGAAGGTGCAAAGCTTCAGCATGAGGAAGTTTCAGCAATACCTAGGACAGGAAGCATGACATTACTGTTATGGTAGCTATTGCTGACTCTTCTCCAACCAATTAAATTAAAACACAGTTAAAGGATTTAAATTTAATATTTTATTAATGCTTTTTTTATGCAGGACTTTATTTATTAAAACAAGCACATTACCTGCTGCAGCTTGGCCTGTTGTCCTAGAACACACTTCATAGGTACCATCTGGCACAACACCTACATGAAGCATACAAAGCAAGTCACTGATTAGGCAGCCAGTAAAAGCTGCTTTAGAGCAGCCCTTCCCAATCCCACCCTCAGCCTCCTGCCTGCCATAACTAAAGAATGATAGGAGTTCTAGTTTTATTTCCCATTGAAGGATTTTTCTTATTTAGTAAAGTGAACCTACTGGGTAACATACAAAATTCTAAATATGTATTATGTATAAATATATATATGTATTGAATCAACATAAAAACCCATAAAATTTTTACAATTTTCACATTATATAAAAATATTCTATTTTAGACTATTAAAATCTTACTGGGATCTTATGTAATTGTATAAAAGCAATGCATCCAACTCTTACAATATCTCTCAGGCAGACCTTAAATTATTACAATGATATATAAAGCAGCAAAGTTCATTAATAAAGGAAAACAACAACAACAAAGGAATATAACCTTTTGGATCCATATTATTTTGGTTTCAAAAGGCCAAAGTCTTTTCTTTAGGTTTTTTGGGAAAGCTCAGCTGTTTTTCAAGTCAATGGGAAGGGCAAAAGTGGATTTATATCTGAAACACTCTTGTCCAGTATGAAATCATCTGCACTTACATGCATTCATGACTAGATCTCCTCTTATTTCTGGTTTCCAGTCATCCCAACTTGTCTCAAAGCCATCAGCAAAGCGGATGCAGAAGTTTTTAAAATGACCTTTGCTAACTAAAGACTCTGAAGAGCAGGCAGTGATGAGTGTGCTTTCAATAGTCAGGACTAAAGCAGAGCCAGTGTCGAGATCTGCAGAGTGGTTAGACTGAAAAATAAAAATCACAGGGAGAGCTTACTGGTCAATGCAATGTCAAAGTGATATTGTACGTTTACTAAATGCCATTTATCTTTCCCTATTAATTGACTCCCTACTTATATCTCCTTGTATTTTTCCTTCTCTGCAGAGAGTTTCAAAAGCATCACCTCTGCCCATACAATGCCTTGCATTGCTGTCTCCCAAATGCAACATCTACATTATTAATTTATCAGGGCAGTGGGAGTCAAGCTCATCTGGAAAAGGAACAAAAATCCATGTTTGATCAAGGGCTATAATCCATATGGCCCCATGACCACAGAACACAAGCCAAGGATCAATTCTTTTTTCCAAGAAAGATGACACCTGACTTGACTGAACAATGACAAAAAGTAGCTTTAATTTTCATGTGATTTTTTTTGGTGCTTATTTTGATGTGTACAACTATGTACAATCCTAAGTGTACAGACTGACTGATTAATTTCTAGCTCTGTATATGTACACCAATAATTATGTTTCCCTGTAAAAAAGCCTACATATTTCCTTTTATAAACTCGACCTCTTTTGAAGCTTATATCACCTGGTTCTTGTATATGTACACCACACATAGACTGGTGTTTTAACAGACTTCCAGTAGTCAGGCTTTTGCTTACCTGGGGTGTGTTTGTGATGGGCAGGCAAATTCCTAAGTCATTGACAGTCAGCTGAAGGAACAGGGTCCCAAAAGCCTGTGCAGAGGTTTGCTGGATTCCAGGCAGCATATCCACCACTTCTTTTGTGGCCATATGAATATCTTTATGCAAAGCCATTCTCTGTTCGTTCCAGTTGTCATACGCTGCCTTGTAGTTCAGCCAGAAGAGCACAGCTTAATGAGGAAACCAAAAATGCTTAATTGAAATCAACACCTTAAAAAAATAATGTACATTCACTAAATAAATTCCTTTTGTTCTCCCTTTTCACAGCTCCTCCATTACTCTAAGTCAGAGGATATATAACAATGGGCACACACACGTTCAGGGTGCAGAAATCAGGCTCGTGCTTCAAAGGACAAGATGGACAAACCTGATCATTCACCATCAAAGTTAATGCATTAAAATACAGAAAGTCCTGCTGTTGTCAGCATTATTCATCTGTGAGGATTTACAACAGCAACCTCCTCCAAACCATCTGAAAACTAATCACCTCAACATGTGGAATTTTTGATGTTTGATGACAGATTTATCAATCTGTTGGCATGAAGGAGATCTCCCAAATTTCTCAGCTACTTAACATGAAATATACTGAATCTTGAATAATCAAACCTTTTGAGAAAAAAAAAAAAATCTCTTCCTCAGTATGAACACAAACTTGTAGCAATTGTCTCTACAATACCTCTGTCAAAGGCCACGGGCTGGGCAAAAACAATGGGTCTGTTCAGAGTAATGAGCACAGCTTCCCTGTCTGATGAGCCACTGATTTCTTCTCGGAGAGCATTTCTTAATCCAATTCTTGTCTTGAAATAGGCAACTTGATGGAAGTCTGAGCCAGCTTCTTCATAAACCTTAAAACATTCCAAAAAATGGGAAGAGGGAGGGGTTTGCAGCAGGGAAGAGTTCAGGGATGGGGAGGGGGAAGAAAAAAACCCTGAATTACTGCATTTGATAAAATATAAAATTAAAACAGCAAATGGTGTCCTTTCCTCTTTTTCTCCTCTAGCCAAAGTCCCTTTGAGGATCTTCAGTATTCTTGCATTAAGGTCTGATCACAGGATTATTTTCTTTATTTTTCATAAATTGTTAAACAACATAGCTATTTATATATATCCAGATCCTCTATTGTGACAGTTGATTTATAGGTCCTAAGATTTCTCTTTGTCTGTTTGTTTCTAGGCATCACACAACACTTTCATATCCTAGAACAAGTAATTCCAGGTAATAGCAGGTTTAAAAGAGTACAAGAGGTACAACTGTCAAACCAAGACAGACAAACTAGGTCAAAATGTAGGTCTAGCAAAATCTGGATCTCCTCTGATCTTATTATTTCATTCAAATATTCAAAAAAATTACATTAATATCAACAAAAGTTTTGAGTTTGACTCAGTAGAAAGGCTATTACTGTCCTAAAGGGCTAAGAAGTTCTAACATATTAATAATATGGGAAAAAAAACCAGAAAAGACCAGCACTGTGCAACAGCCCCTTGACTTGATTATGTAATTCTTTAATCACACATTATTAAGAACATTACATGCAAAGACTTTGAGCACTCACCTGATGTTTAACAATCTGCCCCAGTGCCAGATTCAAATCCACCTGGCATTTTCCAAACAGTTTGAGGTAGCTGCTACTTCCAGGCATTGCTTTGGTTTGCAGTCTGTTGGAGAGCTCAAGTTCTATCAAGCCCGTTTCAAACCTCACAGCGCGCATCGAGGGAGTTGTGGCTGTCACCTGAATTCCCTAATGGATAAGGAAGGTACAAAGTTATGAGCATCTGGTTCAGAGACATGATGAGAAAGGAAAAAAAAAACCCCCACTACTGTTTTGTCATCATAAGATTACCTTAAACTGCAGGCTCAAGGAGTAAAGAAGAATTTTTGGTTTATCTCCATCTGTTGTGCCATCATGTTCATTCCAAAGGGGTATTGGCTGCTCCCCTCCTGTACACATGAAATATGCAGTCACAGTTTTATCAAAGAAAACATTTTAAAACAAATACATATAAAAAGGTGACCATGAATTTAGCCTCATTTTAAACAGTCACCAGTTGAAGGTTTAAAAAAACAAATGAGTATTGAAGACATCAGTGCAAATTCATTTTCTGACATACAATTAACATCTCTCCACTAAGAATGAAGGAACAGAGGCATGTTCCTCCCTCCTGGGAAATTCTCCATAGGAAGTCTCAAAGCCTGAAAGGAGTAACACCTGCTTTTCCAAAAAGATGTTATTTGTCCCCTGCACCAATGTATCTTATCTCCTAGTTATCTGACAATACAAGTTTAATACTTGACCAAATACTATGCAAATCCCATGAAAATGAGGAATTCAAATTATATCAGTATTTTTCCATGAGAGGAGGAAAGAGTATTCTGCAATTATTTTATTTTTGGGTTTACTTCCTCATCCTGGCACATTTCATTCCAAGTTATGTATCCTTGAAGAAGCAATCCTGGTTTTAATTCTCCTTGATATTTATCTACATTCCAACTTAGTTTATAGGAAGGGCTTGCTGCTGGAAAAGGCTAAGCCATTAATTCCCTCCAAATAATGCCAATTGATCTAATTACAGTTATTTGGTGGTAAGGACAAGCAGTTGAATCACGGATTAAAAAAAACCCCAAACAACAATAAATTTTTATCACTCCATTTTGTATCTGGATAATTCTTTTAATCAACACTGCCTTCAATTTCCAGATGCAATTATTATGGACTGCTCTGTTCATTAACTAGCTCTCAATCTGTGCAACTTCACCTTCAGTAATTGGTACTTACACAGTTTTTATATAAGGATAATATGCAAACAAAACTTTAGTGCAACACAAACAGTAATTAGAAAAAATACTGCAGCACATCACACTAATTGGTATTTTCCAGCCATTTAAAAAATTACTTTGCTCCAAGCCAGACGGAACCAAGCCAATTTCTGTCCCCATTGTTCTGCACTGAGCATCCAGACCCATGGCTTGTTGACCTGACCACGTCCCTGCTGAATTACCCCAGTATGGAAGGCAACAGTCACATTTCAAAAACCATCAGGCTGCTACTTGCAATACAAATTTACAGTCTGGAAAAGCAGAGAACCAGCACTGGTAATAAATTCCTCACATAAAAATGCAGGGGAGATTGAAAGGCAGGGTCTAAAACACGCTGTAAAAGCTAACACAGGTTTCCTGGTTCAGCACTGTATGCTGCTCCACCAAAAAAACGTTCTAATAGAACATAATGACAGCTGTCAGAAGATTTATTCTTTCCCTAAGCATTTTCTTACTACCCAATACTAATATATTTTGGCTGGAACAAATATCAGGGTGTTTCTTGTTAGCCTTCAGGGAATTTGGCATTTTCCATTTTCTCCACTGCATTTTCTAACTGCCTTGAGGGCATGTCATGTCGACCTGCACCATTCTTTTATTGCATTTGTATACCTGAATATATACACACACACACACAGAGGGACATGAAAAGAGGTAGATGTACACACAGACACTCTTTTTACTTAGTTACCACTTTTTATTCTTTCTTTCTTCATGATGTTTCCAGCTATGGATGAATCTTACTAAAGTAAAAATTAGCCTTTTAGGATAAATCAAACAAATGTTCAAATCAAACTAAGTGAATACAGAAAGTAACCCAGCCAAGGTCACACCCTGGAGAGACACAGAGGCTGACGTCCAGAATGCCAAACAATCCTGCTTCCCAATAAAAGTCCTGCTTATGACAGACCTAGAATAATTTCCAGAGCCTCTGTTATCATTTCAAAGTTCAGTTCTGCTTCCTGCTGCTGCTTGCAGTGCTAGAGGTGAAATGAGGGTGTCTGTGAAATTAATGAGCTGATCCTGAGAGCTACATAATGTTGCCATCAAACAAGGTTTGAGGATCTTACTTAAAGCAGCTTTTCAGTCTTCTGCTTACCTGAAACCTTCTGTATGACCTCATTTACTTCCTTCATGAACACTTTTTGCACAAATACTAAATGGTTTAAAAGGTCAGTCGTGAGATTATGTTCAAAGGAGCCAACCTGTGGAAATAGAACATTTGAGAACAAACCTTAGTTTTAAAAACAGTGGATTTTGAGGTTGGTTTTTTTTAGCTGGAAACATCAGAATTCTCAATTACAAACATGCCAGACTATTTTTTTGACTGAAGAATTAGTCAGTAGGAATGCCCTGCTTTTCCCCAGCAGGAGTTTCTTTTAAGCAGCATCCCTCTGGAAAAATTAACCATGGAAATTGGCACACAAGTAGAACTTATGAATAGAACACTCTGTGTTGAACAGAACATTTTATACCATTAAGGTTCTATGTCATGTCATTATTCTACTTACGGAACTGTCTAATCACAATAAAAAAAAAAAAACAACCAGCTATAAAACAATAAAACAGTGTTCCAGTTTTTCCACTATTTGGATTCAACCTGTAAACCTGAGAGTTCTGGAGGAGGCAGATTGTTTAAAAAATGCGAAGATGCACAGACAGAATCATAAGAGAAGGGAAATAAATTATCAAAGATGCCTGCAGCCTTCAAGACCTACCTCAGCCACACAGCGCAGGTAGTTGCCCTGCAGGTAGTAGCCCTGCTTGGCAGGGAGCTCATCGATGCTCCAGATCTGGTCAGAGTAAGTGTCGTGCTCTTCCATGACATATTTCCCTGACATGGTGACAGGAGGCAGGTTGAGACTGGCCGAAGGAGGAATGGTTGACATGTCAGTGGCAGAAACTTTGGAAGTGAAGCGCAGTCTGTGGTTTGGAAGCTCAAAATTAAATCTGGTTTGGGCACCTGTAAAATGAAGGCAGGGAAAGAAAAGGTATGAACCGGCAAAAAATCTCTTATTTATCTTTGAATTTAAGAACAGTTTTAGAACAATAGAAAAAATATTAAAATGGTTAAAATGTTACTGGAGTTCACAGACCCAAAGAACTATAAATATCTATCCACATGATTCTAGGTTGTCTTAATTTCTAAAGAAAACGAAGATTCCACAGTAATAAGGGGGAAGTCAAACAACAAGAGTACTGAGGCCGTACTATTCTCAAGTAGCATTACAAATTAGAATTTAATTAAGCAAAGATCATACACTTATTTTAGCTGTCAGAGGGAAGCTTCCTGGGAGGATGCTCTATATGAATGTACACATGTCTTCATGTGCTCTTCCATTCTGCCTCTGGGAATTGTCTATAACTACCACAGTGAAAAATTCTCTATACGGGCCCATCGGATTGAAGCCCATGTGAAAAAAAAAAAAAAAGCTGATGGCAACAGATTCAAAGCTCTAGCTATAACTCAACAGAAACACCAAGTGCTTTTGGATGCTTAAAAGCAGTGATGTTTTTAAAGCTCCAGAGAACTGTCACCTGTCATTCCATGACTCCTCATTCTTCCCATCTTGTATTCCGCCTTCAGGGAGGGCAGGAGCGCTGCCCCGATAGCAATCCCATCTATCATGGCACTGAACTTCAGCACTATGGGCTTCTTTTCCAAGCCTTCTGGCAGTTGGGGGAACTCATTTGTTTCAACCGGCGTTTGATTGATGCTCGTCGGAGTCTTCTCAGAGGGCAGAGGAGTGGCCACATCTTCTTTGGCCGGCTGGGGCCTGCGGACCGAGACAAAGAGCAGGAAACCCTTCCCGTCAATCTGCCACAGACACCCGAGGTGACAAAACCCTGGCAGGGGGAGGGGTTTGGGAGCACTCACGCGGTGGAGGGCTGGCGGATGAGGTCGGAGATCTGCTTGGAGAGCTGGTGGGAGCTGCGCACCATCATGCTGTGCAGCGTGGCCGGGTGCTGCGGGATGTTGATGCTGATGGCGCCCACCTTCACCACGGCCGCGTTGTTGGTTTTCAGCCCCCTCTGGGCGCTGTACAGGGCCTGGGATTTGGCAATGCTGCACTTCACCACAGTTCTGACAGCAAAAGGGAACAGCAGTCATTTGCATGCCCTTCCAGTCGTGTCTTACACTGAGTTTTTAAGTGTTAGATGAATTTTGAAGAAATACTGTTTGTCAACTACACCCACATCCCTTTTCCTTTCACTTTACACACAGATGCACTACATGCCACAAACAACTACGCTACACTTAAGGGAACTACACATCATGCATGGCAAAAATATCTGATCAAAACTGCTATTCTTGCCTAAAGTGAGGTCATTTCAGTGCATACACACCAGGCTGCACATAGACAGACAAATTTGCACACACAGAAACAAAAAAAGAGCCTTCCATTTCAACTCCTGTTCAGGAATAATCTTGAATCATCCTTTTGGTAAAAAGTCAAATCTGAGTTTTGCATCCAAATAGGTTGTTGGAGGCAATACTTAACAGTAAATAGACAGAACGCGATAGATGAATTTGTGAATTAATACTGATGTTTAATTCAAACATATTATTCCAAAATACATCATCTAAACTTGGTTTTAATGTTGAGGAGGATATGGTTCACAATGGTTACCCAAGATAAAAAAATATAACTGCACTAAGCTGACAGTTTTTGATGTCATAATAAAATTTTGGCATAGCATAGAATTCACTACACTCCTATTACAAATATATTGGGGTAACACATTGATGTTTCTATGGTCAATTCCTGGAGGATTACTCAATGGAAGTATATTATGCAGCCAACAAAGAATTACAGCCTTAAAGAGAAGGACATGTAGTTGTCAAGATGCAATACATCAGCTAAAATGGCTGAAAAATAGACTATAAAATTCCAACATTCAATGCAAGTCTCTCAAATACTATATTTCAAGGGGTAAAACACTTTTTGTATCATATTTAAACTGTTTATAGACAGTTTGGTCTTATGGTGAAAGATACAATATTCTATGAACTCCACTCTCTAAGTAATGTTTCTTCATATTATGTTAAAATATCAGCAAGCCCAAAGCAACCCAGATGTGGAAATACAAACCAGAACAAAAAAAGACATCACCCTTCTGCTTATTATCAAGAAATACACAGCACTGTAAGGCAACCACTGGCCTATCAACAGCAAATTAATTGACTGAAGTTCAACGAACACTTTCAGATTTTCACAGCTATGCAAGGGATGCAAGTGACCTAAAGCAATTCAGAACTAATATTTTAGGGCAGACTGTCAAGTAAAAATTATTTCAAAATATGTGATGAAGGAGGAAACAATTCACAACAATTTTCAGAAAAAAACATTATACAAATAAACATTACTTAAGAAAAAGCCAGAATTGCTTTAATCCACCTCTTTAAAAGAAAAACATCATTATTTTTCTTGATGTTTGCTCATTTCCCACTCTCTTCCTGCTACCATTCTGACTCAATTGTTGTGAAGCCAATCAAGAACACACTTCCATCTCATCTATAACACAAAATACTACTGCATTCAAACCATTTTAAACATTCCCTTAATTAAAAATATATTACACCAGTATAGCTGTTGCAGGAGAAAAAAACCTCAGCAAAATTAACTGTGCTTTTCTCCATATTTCATGCAACCAATTAATTTCACTGCTGCTTGCCTACAAAAAACCTACTTCCATGACAAGAATGAAATGTGGAACAACTGTCTGGCTATCCATTTATTATTAAAGATCTGCAGTTTGCTTACCTACAGTGATATGCCTGTAACACATCTAGATGTAGCTCATTAAAATCATCAATGATTATTACAGTTATATACCAGTAATGCTTCCAGAAAGAATTCTATATTCTCACATCAATACCATAAATGATCACTCTTGAGACAAAATTGTGACCAAAAGTCTTTGTCCTACTGCAGAACTCACCACAAGGCCAGTACTCAACAGATTTTTGGGAATGTTGTAACAAGTATGTGGGGAGAAAAAAGCCAGCAGGAGGCCCGTAACACACAGGAACTACTGCACGGAGTCAGCTGCAAACTCAGGCAGCAGCAGCAACCTGAGGTGTAAGTAAAGGAATCCTGCCCTTAATTCCAGCCATAAGGGATTTACTTTCTAAGCCAGAGGCTGTATCATGTCCATGACTCACCACCAGACCTATCCAACACAGATTTATCCAATCCTTTTAATCATTTATACTTTTGTTGACCACATCATATGATGCACTGGTTTAATGCTGCTACCAGACATAAAGGAACACAAATCCCAAAATTTTCCCTACGTCACTTGCAGTTTTTCAGTCCATCACCTCTCCTTCCAGAGCTGTAAGGACATTTTAAAGTCAATCCTGCATTACCACAACACTGAATGAACAGACACAGAGAGGAGACCTGCACCCACACACACAGATCTTCAGCATGCCTGGGAGTTAAATCAGCACACAGGGAAAAAAATGGCCCTGTTCATGACACCACAAGTATCACTCCAAGCACAGCAGCTCCAAAGCAAATCTCACCCCTGTGTTCTCTTACATTTATCAACAGTATTTCAGCTCGTTAAAATAAGTACAGAAGCAGATCTAAAGAACTTAAGGGCCAGTGAAACCATTCTAACATTACAGTAGTGAGTGCAGTGCAACAGCAGTCCCTAAAACTGTATTGCTAACATTGACAAGGGCTTTTCTTAGGCAGATATTTAGCAGGCTTCATTAAAAAAAGCTTATCTTGGTAATACTAGATGATGAACCAAGGTGTATTCAAGCAACATCTGCCTCCACAATCACACACAGTAGGAAAACAGCCATTATCTACACAACACAGAGTTAATTGCAAGACTATTAAACATAATAATATGACATACAGAAACTCTTGTTTGGCTGTGCTTGTAGGAGATGTAGGAAAATCCTCCAGTCTACAGATGAAGATTGAAGAGAAAGCAAGAAAAACAAAAACAAAGCAAATAAAGAATAAACAGTCATGCAAAATTAGTCAGTTAATTATTTGTAACCCACAATATGACATTTATTTTCAAAATTACCAAGGTGAAGGTTTTGGTTTTGCTCATGTTTGTTCTTTGATCTTGTTGTTTTTAAGATTTATCATTATTTCCACCCTTTCCTTTTGTACCCTCCCTATATGTAAAACAAACACGAAGAGCTTCAGTCACCTTCAGAAACCCTTCATGACTGTCGGACTGGAACTTTTACTTATCCCTCTGAACCAAACTTACTGGAAGAAATTTAGCTGAGGAAATGATAAAATTCTTTAGGTTTTAATTTCTATGTAGCATCCTCCAAACTACCCAGGAATTAAAAGGAGAGAGAAATTCAAGTGACATTGTTTAGCCCCATTCTACAAGAGTCCTGTTCTAAGACCAGTACACATACTGAGGGTTACCCAGCTAACATCCAAATTGTGTGAGGGTGATCTGTGCTACAAAGAACTGTGGTTCAGCTCATTCTGCAACTCAAACAGAAAGAGATGCAGCTGGGAACAAATTAAAATAATGCATGGCCTTTTTGAGTCTGTGAACCTGGCAGAAATAAAAAAGCCAGAACAATGTGAATGCTGAGCAAGTGATTCATGATGTTCATGCACAAGAAGTGGTTCTCTTCCCCTCCCCTGCCACGTCGTGTCAATTATATAAAGGCTGGAGAAGGGATATTAGAACTGTAAAACTAACATGAGAGAACAAAGAATGATGCATCATGAGAGTTGAAAAATATATCTATTCAAGAAACACTATAGCTCTTAAACAGCAATAATTAGCATCAGTAGATTAACTACTCCCTACAAACCTCATATGGTTAGAACCAACAAGTTTCAAAAAGCAATTAGAAGCATAAGAGAAAGAATACAACTCATACCACTTCTATGAACTTGAATAATTTTAAATGTTGAGACACCCTACTTACTGGATATTGGGGGTAATTCCCTCCAGCAGGACGATATTGACACCTCCTATGTGAGCAGTGGCACATGTCTCTGTCATCTTTTGGTGTAACACATCTTTAGGAAAAAAAAGTGTATTTAACACCATTTCAGTCAGTACAATACTTCAGGCATGCTTACTGCTTTTTAAAATACTGCAAGAGAAAAATAACTGAAAAATTACAGCTTTAGCAGTCAGAATAAGTGATGCCAGCGATAAAATGTGACAAGAAGAAAGCTTTTAAAAATTAGTGACTGTCTTGTAAGAGAACTTCCTCCATGGCACTTTCTGAAAAGCTTGCATCCTTTTATAATCCTTCAGCACCCTAGTAATAATTTTTTAAAAGCACTTGTTGAATATTATTGTATTACACACACACGTACTGCACACGCACACGTAAAGCTGCCACGAACTGAATTACAGAGAACGCTTTTAGCCCATCCCACCTTTCATTTTCTCCTTCAGGGTGAAGCTGCCATGGATCCTCTTCAGCTCAGATTCCATGGTGAGGCCGCCAATGTCAGCCTCCAGGTGGGTTCTGTTCACCATCCCTATCCCAAAGACGATGAGGGTCACGTGCTGCGGCTCCGAGGTCACCAGGCTGCGCTTCCGCCCGCTGTCCTGCTCGTTCTCAAACACCACCCTGCAGGCAGGCTCCGTGGGGCTTCGGACACCTACAGACACACCAGCACTAATTTAAGGCTTCATTTGTAATAAATCCTTGGCATATCCCATTTGTATTTGTATTTCAAACTGAGGACCACGTATCTTTCATGCCAAGAAAACTCTTCAAGAAAATTATCTGTGCCTCGCTCACTCCACCCCAATACCATTGCAACTGAACCGAATCCAAGACACAATGAAGAAAATAATGAGTAATGTGGTTTCATTATTATTCATAGATATGCTCTTATGAACCTTACATAAATATTTGTAATGATCTGATTTTATTGTTATACCAGAAAAATGCCCTGACAGTTTCCAATTGTCTTGTTTATTTTTTGATCATTCCACAGCCAAAGTTTCTTATAATTCTGTTTTGGATGAACAAGTTTTCCTTTTCAACATTCAGGAGGCTAAAAACAATTTAAGAAAATTTACATTTTGTGCAGATATTGTAACTGTGGATATGATATTCTGTGCATGAAAGACGCTGGTATCTGTTCAATACAATCTGACATTTTCTCAAAAGTTTTTTGTTCTTTAGTTTAAAAAAGTCCAAGGAAAATATGGCAATAGAGCAACTATACCATCCCCTGCATATTCACAGCAACTAAGTTCAGCAACAAAGAGAATGATGCTAAGTCAGCTCTCAGACTTACTCTGCTGAGTTGAAATACAATGGAAATAGCAATACTCACACCAGATCTCAAAGTTTTAGGTGAAAATATGGCCCAAACAACTTGTAATCTTTGTGGGACTTGACCAAAATCACTACTTCACCTTTCCTTCTCTCACAGCAAGATTCACAGCTTTTTTTTTACTGTCAGTCATTCTCAAGGCAAAGATTAATTCCCTCAGGATGGCTTATGTACATGCTTGCATATTTTCACAGAATGATAATATACAGCATTTCCATACCCACTCCCTTGAACACAAAACAGCACCTCAGGAGGAACAAACTCAATCCACACTATGCAGTTAGTGAGAAAAGTTAAGCTTTCCTTTTGTACATCATCTTGGTGAACTAATCAAAAGCTCACCTCCGTCCTCACCACTTGCCCCTCTGATCCAAGTTAGATGGGGTGGACAACTGACAAAAAACACCTCACGAGCGAGCTTTAGAAAGCACCATTTAAGCAAAAGCACACACACTTGGTTATTTGGGTTCATGAACCACTTTTTACCTGTTGGCCCAAAGGTTTCAGAAGACTTTTCTAAGATGCCAGTTGGATCAGAAATGAGTGAATAGAAGTTCAGTAGCTTATACATATTTTGCCAGCACTCCGCAGAGGGCTCGCTCTGTTCCGACACGGTAATGGAGTCGGAGTCATCCATATGGATCGTCACGTGGTCAACCACGTCTTTGGAGCCTTTCCTGGACACTTTGGACGTCCTTCGCTCCGACCTCCCCAGGGAATTCTTGTTGCGAGCCTCCTTCTTGTTGTTGTCGTTGTTTGCTCTCTTGTTCTTGGTGTTGTTCACCCTGGTGCCCCCGTTGAGGCTGCCCCGGGAGCTGCGGCTGAAATCCGAGGAGCGGAAGTCCCGGTGCTTGCGGGTTTTGAAGGTGGGGGTCGGGGAGGCCGAGCCAGCCGTGTACCTGCTCAGTTTGATGTCCGTCTGCGTGGCCTTGATGTCGTCGATCATGGTGCTGAACTGGTGGATGAGCCTCACCAGGGCCATGTCCACGTGCTGGCTGATGGACTGGCAGGAAATGGTGAAGTTGCAGTGGAAGGTGTTGTAATAGCGCTTGTTCAAGTCGTGGAAGGAGAGGGCGTTGGTGGAGTTGTGTGGGGTGCACATGGATTTCTCCATCACCACAGCGCTAATGCTGAAAGTCTCCAACATCAAAGCTGGTTTGAATTCCAGAGGAGGAAGATTGACAGCTCCTTGCCTAAGGAAAGGAAAGGTACAAGTTACTACTGTGCTGCTTTTTACGAGAGTGAGTGTCAAATACCTTTTTTACACAGCTTACATCTAATTTACTGAACCCAACCTTTTATTTCCCTTAGGATATCACCTTTTTACCACCGTTCTAAATATAATAAAATCAACTTTTACTGTTTCATACTGTGTGCTACTAACACAGAAATCATCCAGTTCTATGAAACCTAGCTTGGCATGCAATAATTATATTACATCCTAAAGCTTTGCCCAAAATTGATCTGGGGGAAGATTTAGCATTTTCACAAGAATTCACATAATTATTATTTACAGGATTAATTATTAAACACCATTTCAGAGCCACTCAAATTCCCCCCCACTATTATTCCCACCAGGTCTCCTCCTTCCCCAATTTCCAATCTTCAAAAGCAGCTGAAATTCAAACAGTTACAATTCCCAAACCATTCCGCAGGAAGATTAAAAAAAGTATTTTAACAGGAAGATAGAATGAAAGACTAGAAGAATAAAGGGCTGCTCCTTATCCTGTGAAAGTGCTTTGGAAATCTGCCACCACACAAAAAGCCTAATTTCTGTTCTTTAGCCAATACATGTGTTGTTAAATCTCTCATCATACCTTCGGGCTCGCTTGCTTTTCCTCTCCTTTGCTGTGTCTGAATCAACAATATCTGCTCTGAGGCAGTCCAGAGTTCCTGAGAAAGAGAGGTACTCTCCAAAGTACATCCTGTAGCACAGGGGCATCGCATCCTGCGACTGAATCCCCGTGTAACTTAGCAGAGGTTTGAAAACAACCTACAAAACAAAACCCCCCCATTTAGTTATGAAGGCCTTGATCATTTCCACACTCCTGCTCACCATTTGGTGATGTGCAACCCCAGTTACCTGTGCATCTGCCAGCTGGACAGCAGGAAAGCCCTGGTTGCCCTCTTCTACTCCTGCAATGTCATCCTGGCTGGTGCTGTGCTGTGAGTGGGTGCCATCCAGGGTGTTCTGGTCGCTGGACAGAACTGTGTTGAAGTCTGAAGCAGAGGGGATAGTAGGAAGATTGGGTGCCACACCTGGAAAATAAATACCCATGGAACACTAACACCACAGCAAATCTTACCACCACTGACTCGATTAATTCAGCAAGGTTGTTTACACAGATAAATGAGCCACAGTGGGGTCTGTAACCTCACAAAGGTGGCATTCAGGATGAAGAAACAGCCTGATATTGCTGGAACAGGTAAAGATTGTCCACTTCAAATTTGGAAAGAGTCCTTCTGCAGAGAAACACATCCCAGTTTACAAAGGAGCCACAACAGTTCAGCAATATGTACAGCACGATGATGTCTGTAGGATCAGACTGCTGGTTCAATATTAAAAACAAACTAATTAGTTTGTTTTTAACTTCTTATTGCCTAAGATTAACACAGACAAGCTGAAGGAGTGTTAACAGAAAAAAGATTCCAGTGTAGTGTTAGAGAAAAAGAAAATTAAGACACACATTGAAAAGTCTGAATGATGACAGGCCAAAAAGTAAAATAAATGAGCTGCAATAAATTGTTACATCTGGTTCTTTAATACACCTATGACTTTCAGAAATATATTTCTTCTTTATTCCCTTACACCAGTTAGCCCATTCCTAAGTTACTTTCAAAACTCATGTTTAGTCTCAAAATGGAACTGAGAAAGAGCAAGGATTCCAATGCACAAATCACAAAATAAGCATATGCAAATTTGATCAAAAATAGCCAACAAAACCAAGGAACTCAGCAACAGAAGATGATTTTATGGCTTAAGTTTTGGCAGCTACACATGGCTTTGGCAGCTACACTGACAGCTCCAAGTGCAAAACAAAGCTATATTTTTGGAGGCAGGGTGAGGCAAAAGAAAACAACAGTTTTGCTTAAATCCCATCTTTTCATTTTCCAGGTTGCTGTGAAGTCCCACAAGTAATACTTTGAACCAATTAAGTCCTGCTGACCATAAATTCACTCTCTCAATTACTTTCACTCAGAAACTGGCAAACACAGGCACAGCCAAGCCAGAACCACCTGGAACTCAGCTGCAAATTAGCAATACCTGTTGGAAGGCTGTTGTGCCCGGACTTGGTGGCCGGGCTTTCCTGTACGACACTTCCCCTGTTGCCCACAGCATTGGACATCCAGTTATAGAAACTCACAGAGGAGGGCTCAGACAGCAAAGGGTGCTCAGACAACATGTCTGTGGCCACGGTATTTCCTGTGCAGGTAAAGCAGAAATTTCAGCATTTCTTGCATCCAAGTCAGCAGAAACAAGGAACTCGGCACGATTTCAATGCCAACACCTATAAACTATAAAAAGAAGCCTAATTCTCAAGGTTTATTCCACACTAAATTATGTGTCAAACAGCACTATGGGTGCTACCACAGAAGTTACACGTGGCACTAATGGATGTTGCACTACACACGGTTTTGCATTTGCTCATCTCTACCATTAATTAGAGGAAAGGAGTCATTAAGAAACCAAAATACCTTTTTTTCTGAACAATATTTCAGTCCCTGACAGCAAAGGAGAGAGGTTTTAGAGAAAATACAGTATCAAATACAGTATGTAATTTACATATAAAGAAAAACTGGTAACAATACACTCTGAAAATTAACACAGCATAAACACTTCAGTGTTTCAAGCTTCTAAAATATTTGTTGAAAATAAACATTTTCATAAACCATTACTAAAAGTCTTTAATTTATCATATGCAAACTATGTTACTGAAATATTACTTTCAGCTCTCTTTTTGAGCTACTCACAAGGTTAAGAAAAAACAAATATAAAATGGTTATTTCCTTATTCATTCGAAAAGACTCGAAAATTATGCTACATCATACCTGTTCATGCTACATCCTACCTGTTCTTGTTAAAGAACTACTTTTAACTGCAGTTGAACTTCTTTGAGGAGTCCCCTCCAAAAGATTGTGCAGGCTAGGAAAGCTCCCAGTGAGATAGCTGAGCAGACTTTCTTTCCTTGGGCTTTCCCTGACTCCCATTCCGGAGCGGCCAACGTGCACTGGTGAATCCGTAGCTGTATCTCCACTGGTGTAACTCAGAGAATGATATGGATGGATGCCCTGTGAGCAGAAAACAAAGAAAATAATGAAGTACTGTGGACACTGCAAAAACAAAGCAACATTTGGTCTGAATATAAGGTTGGAACGCAATAATTTTACTACAAGTTACTGGAGAGCCTTGCCAATCTTCGATTTTGTACCATGACAGCTAAATCCTTGTTTCTGCTGCCATAAATAAAAGATCAAAGGCTGCAAAGATTAGGGCACATTCTTAGATGATGCACATGAAGTTAATTGGCAAGAAAAACAACAAAGAACAGATGAAGAATATAGACCAACTGCTGGAGCATCCCTTTTGTAAGGTCAGGAGCACACCTTCCATGTGCTATAGTTACTTTTTGCATGCATTTATCCATCTGCAGCTACAGAACTGCTCCCGAACAGGCCAGCTACAACCCCCTTCGCCCTGGTGCCCAGCCCTGTGTGCACTCACCTTGATTTTCAGCACAGAATCGCTGTGAGTGTGAGTCTTGGACAACTTCCTCATGATCTCAGCACCAGTGACAGGCCCGGAGGAGGCGCTGGCAGGGGGAGGGCGACTGGCCGTTCCTTCCAGGAGCATCGTGTGCTCGCTCACGGTAGCTGCACCCAAGCAAACACTTGTCCTCATTTAGATATATTTGGAGAACCAACATTATCTATTGTCAGGCACATTTATCTATGAGCAGTCATGAACTTCCAAGTGCTGGCACACACCTACACAGTGCTGTCTGATTTATAGACAAATAAGAACACCTCAGACAGGGGGCTGCTGGGTTTTGTTTAATAATCCAAGTGTTTCTGCTTAATCAAAACAGATATTTGAGAGAAAGGGGCAAAAATTTCCATTATACTGTATGATTACATACAAGTTTCTCACACAAACATCTTTGCTCTCTTAAAGCTGCTAACTGCTGCCTGGCTTTTAATTGAAAAGTAGCAAATAATTAAATTGATTTATTTTGTGCAGGACAAAACAAGACACAAGATGTGAAGAAAGAGAGGTCTCCTGTTTTGTTTTTCCCTGAACAAGCACTAATTATTGTAATACTATAATTATCATTGTTAGCAGCAGCTTCAGAATGAAGGTGATATAAAAAAAAGCCTGATAATTCTAAAAAGGAGACTATAATGTGTCAAACATTAAAAGGAAAGAAGATAGAAATGTCTGAGAGAAGCTGCTTGCCCCTGTGAACTTTTATGGAGATAACACAAAAATACCTGCATCAAATTCAAACTCTGCTCCATCAGCACTCGTGTCACTCTGAAGGCCTCCTCCATTGTCCAGCCCAAGGCCATCCTCATGCTCATGGCAGGCATTTGGCTGCAGCTTCATTGGCTGGGTTGGTCTGTGCAAGCTGACTCCTTTAAAGGCTGGGGTGACCACAATGAACTTCATCCACTGCCTTGCTAAGGCAACCAGACCTTTCTTTAAGGTCACTAAGGCAGGAAGACCATCACTCTTCAAAAAAATAAAATTTAAAAAACCCACATTAAAAATTCATATCACAGCATTTTGAAGTAAACTGGAGGGGAGAAAAAGTCAAAGCTCTCTTAAATCTCTATACTTAAGAGGCTTATGACAAACATGCTGGCACCACAACACATCAAGCAAGAAGCCAAGGAACTGAGGGATAAAAAATTACAGCTTCATTGAACACAGTAAATACATTTATCTACATGACCTGAGGATCTAGCCCAAGAGGCCAAAAATAAACAACAGGAAGCAGGTCTGTTGAATATGAAGCTAAAAGCACTTGAGTAATTATCAGGCTCTGAGCTATGGGCTAAGATTCATAGCAACTCTGTACAAACAGAACTGAAATTAAAAAGATTGTTTTTTCCATTGTTCATAAGCAGTGTTTTAGGAACATAAATTTGAGGCCAAATATAGGGATTGTTTTGATGACATCACTGAATTGTCCTAAAGAAAACAAAAGCTTGGTATTTTGACCACAAATCCAACTGCTATTTGTGCCACAAAGTGTGCTATTCCTGATCACTGGCTCCCAGCTGAATATGCTGAAAACCAAAGTATTTAAATCTGACAGCTGTGGAATTGGATTATGAAAATGACACAAAATCAGGAATAAACACTCCTCCGTTCTGCCTGATGTTTGTTCAAATAACTATTATTTCCCACTACAATCTAGATATTAACATGCTAAAGCCATCAAGAAAAATATTAGATTCTTAAACCCTAAAGTTTGTACAGTTCTAGTTCCTTCCTTAGAAGGAACTCTGCATTACCCCAGTGTTTCTAGAAGACATGAAAACTAGTTCCAAGGAGAGAATTTGGAATAAACGAACCAGTTCATGCACTTGCCTCAATAATTGAGACTCATTCAATTTTAAAACCATGAAAAATGAAATCTTCTAAAAAGGCCATTGAAATATCATAGAGAGGGAATGAAATCTGATTTACAAAGCCACATACAGTTTTAAAGACATCCCTTTTTGGTTTATGATCTCATGTATTTACTAATAGTTTGTACATAAAACATGCATATATACAGGTCATAACAACAACAGCAAAGAAAATGAAAAGAGAGAAACAATATCTACTTATCACCTTAAAGATGCATATGAGTCTGGGTTATATTTTCTTGTTTGTTAACCTTCCTCAAACTGTTGCCAAATTTAAGATATTAGAATTGGCATATTTGAAACTAAAGGACTGAGCTATTTCCAGTTTTCCAGGGTAACTCACCATAGTGGCATCCTCAATAATGGAGTAATTTGCTTGATGAAGGTAATGGTGCAATATATTACAGAGTAAACAAGAGGGATTTTCTTGCAAGAAACGAGCCACTTTGGTAAGCCTGTTGTACTTGCTTCTCAGAGGGAAGTGCACACTTTTATTCTAGATTAAAATAAAAACATTTTCAACATACATACATACTTGCAAACAGAGCATCAATGGCAAGATTTCATCTACGAGACAACAAACTTCTAACCTCATTCTGAACTTCTGCAACAAGGACTTGCTTCACGGGTACCCACCCTTTTTTAAATATTGCATGTGAAAAATAATTCTGGATGCACATTTTTATATATGAAGCAATAAAAGAAAAACCTGGATTCAAATTGCAGGCCTTATAAAGTTACATCTGGACTAACAGACATATATGCAAAGCTAGCTGCAATTTTCAAAGAAATAGTTTATTCCTAGTTAAAGACAAAACAGGCACTTTTTAAAATTTGGTTTAATGCTAGAGAGAGGGTAGGAAGAAGAAACAGGAACGGAGGTAGGAATAAGAGACTGCTGCAAAGGATAATTTTTGAACAGAGCAGAAAACCAGCATCACATTTAGGTCGTCCATGTCACTATGCAAGACAGGATCTCAGTGTGGGTATCACATCCAAATCTTCCCACTAGATGGTGCCAATCCAACCAACAGCAAACAAAAATACTTCATAAAATATACCAGGCACCATAGCCATACCTCTTACTCTTATTTTACCTGGAGATGCACTCCTGTAAGAAGCATGAGACTTGGCTCTGAAATTCAGACTGTGTACAAAAAGCACAGCTTTTTGTGATCTCTTGTGACCAACTCCAAAGGTTCACAAGAGATGCTCTAAATTTGCCAATGAAAACATCCAGAATTCCAAAAACTACATTTTACCTATCACACTCTCCTGTTTTGATATGCTCATTGACTTTATAAAGGTCATTTACCTCTAGAGCTTCTGTCATAATGCACCCCATAACAGCACAGATTCGCAGGGTTCCTTCAGTTTCCAATTTATTTAATGATGACTTCACTTGATCTATGGGAACAAGCCAAGCACCAACTGCAGGTGTTGCAGTGCTCAGGAGGTTCAGCTGCCTGTGGAGACAAATGAAGAAAAAGGGGTGTTCACAGGCAGCAGCAGCAATGAGCAGGAACTTTCTGGTGCTCTTATGAATGACAGCCAAATAGGTGGGACATTGATGCAAAGTAATAAACAGAGACTTACTGCCCAGAAAACAATGGCAGAAAGTACCTGAGGCAATTTCTGTTTTATTCACTCACACACTCATGATTCTTCCCACTTTTGCTACTGCTATCCCTTCCTTTTCCCATTTGTATTCCTTACTGAAATAATACAGTTTGAAATTCTCATCACTGACTGAATCCCACATGAAGCGTTACATGTCATGAAGGACTTTTGCTAAAGGGCTGAGGCAAGAGTACCAGCAGAGTATTTTCTAACTTATGGCTTTCTACTGACAGACTGAAATATTTGGCTTATTCTACATACACAATGTGAAAAACTATCTTAGAAAGACACATCTAGAACTTTATAGTGCAATGGCAGTCAGATCATGCATGATATCAGGTTGAATACCAAAAGCACCAAGCTGCTCTCTTCACTAGCATCTCACCTACTCAAAACAAACACCTTTCCCTGCCTTTCTCCCTCATACATTTCCATCTCACTAGAAGTTGTTAGTGAGGGCTTTTTGTTTCATTTGGGTTTTGTAGTCTTCCTTTTGTCTTCTTTTAATCACATCTAACTAAGAATCTTCTAGCAACACTGCCACAGAAATGACAACAGTAAAAAAACAAAGCAAATCTTACTGTGAGACATACAAAATCAAAATTATCATTTCCAAAAAGCTTCAAATTCCATTCAGAACCTACAAAAAACAAATGCAATTTAACAAAGCAGAACTGCCATTTTCCCTCCTTTATTTCAGGTAAAATTATACCTTGAATATATATGGGCTGGGGAGCGCACATTGGTGGGAGCTGCAAAACTAAACCAAATTTCTTTGATTGTCAACTTCATGCTGCAGGAGTCAGGGGGAGGAGGCATCAAGGGGATATCTTTTTTCAGATCATCTGATTCAACACCTTCATCCTTCAAAAACAAGGAATCATGAAGTTAGAAGGGAAATTGTCTTCCAAAATTATTACACTGAAAGGCACTAACATACCATACATGCTCATATTTTTTTTTTTTTCACAGACATTTAGGCAAAGCAAAATAAACTAATGCTGTCCACTAATCCTCCCAAGGGATCCTGCAGAAAGCTGGAAGTTTAGTGTCTAAGCAAACAGGATGAGTGATCAATCATTTCTACCCAGCCTGAACACACCTGCTCATCTGAAACTGAATTTCCATTAATATCTGAAGAAGGACTTATTCTGTCACAAGGGAGGTTATCTTCAGACACATCAGTGTTGTAGCCACTACCAGTGGGGGAATCTGAAGAGTTGTTGGATGCAAGCAATCCACCTCTCTCTGTGTCTCTTGATTTGCCCATGACTCCAAATGTGTTATACAGCACTGCCCCAGACTGTCTTCCCCCTGTAAAAATACCCAGACTGTAAAAGTTGGCAGCACATAAACAGCTGTAAGTTATGGCCCATGGAGAAGATCTGTGCTTAAGAATAGAAATACACATGATTTTGGTTAAACAAGATGCATTACCATTTTATTCAACAACTTATCACAACAATTTGAAGCTTCTGATGCTTTTGAGCTTCTATCACAAGTAGATGAAGAGTACTCATATAAAGACTTTTTAAATATTATTCTCTGAAAAAAAAAATAACTCAGATGATAGAAAACATGTGTATAATATGGGGTTTGTTTTACTTTTTGTAACTAGCTTTCCCCTCCCAGAGCAAAACTCTGGCTCTATAATGCACATCCTGTGGATAAGGTGAGGATTTGAGTGATCAGTGAAAGCACCAATTTCAAACTTAGAGTTCAGAAACTGATGAAATCAGTTTATATGAAATTATTTCATACACTATTATTAGTGGCACTTACAACTAAAAATGTCTTCATTGTATAACCTATGAGATTTGTTTACCACAGACATGTACTATTCAGCATCACCCAGATTCAACAATTTCTAATCAAATAACTGCTAAGCCAGAAGACCTAGCAACAGAATTGTCAGTCATTTCATAAAACAAAACAATATACAGCCTTGAAAAGCTTTACCTTTTATAGTTAAATTTTCAATTCCACACTCAAACATTATCCAACCCCACTTCTCTTGACTAGGACCAATTCGAGCTACATCTGGAACAGCTTGTTGATCTGTTTCATCCACAAAAGTGAACTCATCCAACTCTTCCAAAGTAAAAAGAACTTTTGATTTCCCAAAAGGAATGGCTGTTATTGCACAAGTTCCAATATCTGTGAAAATAAATAGATAAATATTTACTACTTTGCTCCAAAATGGAAAAAAACTTTGCATCTTCCAAAAAGTTCTCTGAAGTTTAGAGTATTTTGGGTGAGCTATCCCTTTAGTATTCCTCAAACAGGAGGGGGGAAAAAAAAAGGAAGTCTAAACTTGAAACATGAGCAAGAAGAAGCACAAAAAGAGGATAAAAAAGCCTTGCTCCTGGTCTGTTAATACGGGCAGGATAATTTTTAAATTTGAAAAAAAACCAAAAACAAGGACTGAGCCACATTTTAAATCATTTTATACCTAAATGTCAAATACCTCAGGAAAAGAACTACACTGAGTCAATTATATCTCTTCTAATCCTTACTCTCTGCCTCCAATTTGTAACTGCACCCACTTTTGAAGTAAACATGAGATGCTAAGATCCTTAGAAAGGCTCTTCTCAAACCTTTTAAACAGAAGATTATGACATTTCTTGGTTAGAATTCCAAAACTGGACCTCTTGAATGTCTGTAGCATACCTGACAGAGGGCACTACTGCTAGGAATTTTACCCACAACTAAGTAAAAAGGGAGGTAACCATTTCAGTGTTCTCTGGTTTTGTTTTCCTCTAATTTCATTTGCTCACTCATCTTTGCACAGCAGTGGGATTTTCTGTTGTTTATTTATTTTTTGTGTGTTTTTTAATCATCCTGGCCTTACAGAGTACTTCTCATGTCTGAAGACTGCAATTCCTTATGGAACGGAGTCAAAATTGGTGTAGATTGCATCAAAATTGAAGCAATTTAACAAAAACTGCCTCTACTTCTGGTCATCTTTTCCTAGTTAGTTTTTCCAGGATCAGGAGTTATAGCAAAATTGAACTTACAGCTTCTTGAAGGCATTTCCTTCACACAAACAACAAGGGAGTCAATTGGGTAGATCTCATTTTCAGCTTTAGAGTTGTTATAATTAACAATCTACAGGTTGTCATGCTGAAATTGCTGGCACAACAGGCACATTATTGAAAGTGTTAGAATGCAGTAAGAAAGCAAGTAAGTGCCATTCATTCCCTGCAAAAGGTGACAAAAATGGTAGCTGAAAAGAGATTAGCTGGGAGGAAGAGAGCTCAGGCCTCAAATTCCAGCAGTGCAGGTCAGTATTTACAGGGCAATACATCTGCCACACAAACTGCTTACAAGTTTGTCTTGACAGCTTTTAGTTTGCCTAAGTTTAAATCTAGCACTTAGTGGAAAAATAATTCATCCCAAACTTCTTTTTCAATTATCTGCAAAAGCTCTGGGTGCAAGTAGCTTTTTATCCATGTTGATAAAAAACCTACAACCAAACTACAAGATCAAGACCAACTGTAACTACTATCTTCTATTAAAACTGACATTTCCACATAATGTCATAATATTGTTCAATACCTGTTGTATCAAGACCTCTAAGCTGTCCATGAACACGATGGATGTTCAATTTAGCAGCAATTTCTTTTCCTTTTTCTGCTCCAGAATTGGATCTCAGTGAGCCAGAAGACTGGGGCTGCATTTTGCTGGTTTGGATGTAACGATCAAATGTGACAGAATTCCTCCCAGCTTCTGCATTGTTCGAAGTCTCCTCAACTATACCCCTTTACAACATCAGGGAGGAAAAAGCAATTAAGCAGACCTCAAGATAAACAAAAACCATCAAATGAAACATGTCTGAAGTTTATGACAAACAGTGACATGTGCTATTGTTACCTGTTCATACGAACTTGAGTAGCAATTCTATCAAAACACAAAGCTACTAGGGAAACGTGAGTCACAGTTTTGCTGGAAGAAACTCCTGGGGATTCATCCACAGATGCTTGTAGCAAACACAGGTTCACCTGCACACAGAATTCCATCAAAGAGTAAAGACATTTAGAAAGGCATATTACATTCATCACTAATTTCTGATAGAACCTTGTCTTATACTTTCAGTAAAAAGAAAAATAAAACCATGACACCCAGAACATAATTTAAAAACACGGCAGCCAGTTACCCCTATGGTGGCTGATATTTAACACTACATGTCTACCATCATAAAATTAAGCAGCTCCAAAATTCAAAACTTTAGTTCTCTAGCACAAATGCACAGCTTCACTTCAGCTTTTGGGGAACAAACAGGGATCCAAAATAAGGGTCATTTTGTGAGGCACTTTTCCACTGACAAGCTAAAAAAAAGTTGTTACCTTTGGAACTGTAACATTGGCCTGAAGACCTTTAATTGTCACATTATCCTGCTTAAGTGAGAGATTGGTCTGTGCTGGTCCCTGGTTTGTTGTTCCTGTTGTGGTGGTGTCTATTTTTGTTCCTCTGATGTCTTGTTTTGAAGACAACTTGAAGAGGGGAGAAAAATAATTTATTAGCACAAGCTCAAGAGTTGCTGAGCTCAGGAGTGACAGGATATTTTATTAGCAGAAAGAGATTCTGATTTCACTTTAGGCAATTTACCATGACTTTCAGAACAAGGGCTGCAGCACTTCGAGGTACAGTAGGTCTAAAACCGTAAGGGCAGCAGTGCCATTCTGCAGTAAACTTTAACAACCAGACTTGAGCTGGAAGTTTGAATTCTACACATGTAAGTCGTACAAAATAACTTACTATGAAACATGTTATTAGTGTCCACTACACCGTGAAGCCTAAGAAACCATAAAATATAAATATGGTCATTACCTTGGACAGAAAGAACACCTAATTCTGTAGAGCTACCATACAATTCTATTTAAGTTAAATTAATTTTTTAAGATCTCAGATGAACTGCAAAAAAAAGCCCACAGGCACTTTCACAACTCTCCCTAACTACTATAAAACAATAAGTAACATCTCACTGAGATGAATGTAATACTTAAGAATAGCAGTTATAGTAATTTCAAAGAACAGAACGTGTGATTTCATCTGATGTAATGTAATTACTCTAGACCATCCAAACCAGAAAAACTTCTATCCTGTAAAAGATTTCTGGACAGTGAAAGACAATATGCAAGAGATGATTATGAAAATGCATGTAAGTATGCATTCCAAATTGATATAGCTATAATTCAGCTATTATATCTCAAAACACTAAATTCAGTTAAAACATTTTCTATGCAAGATACAGAAAAGAGCATTCTCTCAAATCCACGTGGATTTCCTTGCTCTCTCCTCACATTTTCTGAGAAGCTGGTCTTGCTGTTCTGCACAGCATCCCTCAGGACTTTGCAGTGCAGGTCATCCACGATTGCTGCCGGGTGCCGGGAGCTGGCACAGTGCACCATGGCCTCGATGTACCTGCGAGGGGAAAAGAGCCACAAGAGACCATTGAAACTCCCAGTTTCACAAGGCACACCATCAGCCACGTGTAATTGACACTACAGAGGAAAACCAAGCACTGACAGACACAAAGGGCACTTCCCACTCTTCCAGCCACCTCATAGGAAATGCAGAATTATATCTTGTGGGCACCAGGCCCTGCTGTTCCATCAGCCACGCTATTCAATCCTTTTACCTAAGCCTTTGCTGAACAGAACAGCTGTGATTTTAGACAATTTTTAGTACCATGAAAATGAAATTACCTATCCAGTGCCTCTGCTACAAGAGGAGTCAGAACTACATCTACAGTTCCTTTTACTTCCACGATTGCCGTTGTCCGTGTCTGGAAGACCGGGTGATCCAACGTCCATTCCTCTGTTATTGTTTCATCATCTGTATTCTCTGCAGACTTCTTATCCAAGGGAGTGTAAGGTGTGCTGAACAAGTCAAACACACATCAATGATCAGGCTTTGTAAAAACAAATACAAAAGTGTTCTGCTATCATTTTAACTCTTAATGAAATCCACATAACAGCAGATTTCTTCTACTGTATATCTTAGAAAGTACAAAAATACAATCCCAGGGTAAGGCCCTCCCTAAATTCAAGTTAAGCTTTTGGCAACGAAATGGACACTTGCCATTAGCACCCCCAAATTCATCTAAATGAAATCACCATCCATATCTTGAAAACGTACATGTGAAATAATTTAATGCTTGCACTGTGTGCTTTCTGTTTGACCAAACCCAAATATTTCATAGTAGAATGACCTGTTCTGAAATAGATCTGGTACTGAAAACTACTCCTGTAAATCAAATTTTGAAAGGGCTAGCAGGAGCCAAAATATTTCAGAAGAGGATCAGGAAAATCCTACTCTTGAAAAATATGCTAATAATGTAGCATATATTATGTGTTCAACTTACTTAGATGTTGATCCTGTAAGCTGCATGCCTCTGTCCAGTAATGAATTAGCTGTGAGACCCTGTTTAACAATCTAAGATAAAAGTGCAAAGAAGTTTGTTACATTCCTTCCATATATGATAAAAACCCCAACCAAGGGATCTTTAAAAATTCCTCTTAAAGCTGTTTTTGTTAAAAGAACACTTAGCAACAGACTCTCCAATGTAGGATACAGGAACTCCTAGGTTTGCTTTCTAAATTTCTTGAAAAATCAGATTACACTGCTTTTACATAAACATTGATTTATCGCTTTTTAAAAACCCCTTCAAATACTAATCTACATAAAGTTTGCATCAACACAAATCTTTTCTGCAAAACAATAACAAATTCAATTCCAGAGCTCAAACATCTGTTTTATATCAAGTAATTTTCATTATTTTTCACATATTTCAGTTCAGCTCCTTCCTTAACGATGTATGCTCAGGTCACTTGAAAGAAAAATCATTTCCTAAATCCGAGTTGCAATTTAATTTTGAAATAAAGCACTGAGAGCCTGAATTATACTTTATCAGTATTAAGTGTACTGCTATTGCAGTTCTGTATAATGTATTTTAAACAAAACTCACATAAATGTCCTCCAGCTGCATATCATTGAACAGGCAGCATTTTTAAGTGCAACAATGATAATTCAGGACACACATCCACAGAATTCTAACTCCTTTTTTTTGCCCACAACCTTCCAGCCACTCAGCCCCATGATCTGAAGTCAGAAACTCAAGGTTTCACTAAAGAACCTTCAAGTTTCTTGTAGCTTATTCACACAACTGGTACTAAGCCATTTTAAATTATTTTGAATTCTTACTCCTTTCTCTACTACTTCATCTTCCATACCTTAAAAGTTGGGACAGAGAGTTGCTCAAAGGATGAGGAACTTTCTTCACTCGTTGGTGTGTCAAGGTCTAAAGGGCGATGCAATGAGGATTTGGAAGTTCTTTTATTAGTTGGATGCTTTACTGACCAGTTGATCACCTGGAACTGTGTCAGGTAATTTTGGTAACACGCCATTACAGGCTGCTGGGAAGTGATTTGCTCCCGTTCCACGGTCTTCTCAGAGTCCAGGACATACATATTGTCAGCATGCTCATCATCTCCTCCCAGAGCTGAAACAAATGAAGCCTGGGAAGGATGAGTCTTAATTGGCAACGTTTTCATATCTTGACTGATTTCTCTATGGATTGTGCTTGTTAAGGGTCCCTCGACGCTGTGATAAATAGACCCCCTACTGTATTCAGCTTTCTGAGCTTGCTTTTTTCTCTTCTTCCTCCCTGGATAGGTTCCTGGACCTTCATCACTGCTTATTGGCTCAAACTCTTCTGCAGCTGAAAAATAAGCCTCGCTATCCGCCATGGACATGCTGGAATCCATGGAGCGGTACTGGTGGAAGGAGTTGGAATCTGCTGAGGGCGTGTAGGGGAAAGAGCCAAAGCTCCTCCTCTGCTTTGGCGAGTCCAGGACGTTCTCGTCGCTGCGGGACACGTCGCTGCTGAACTGCACTCCCACGGGCACGGGCTGCTTGTCCCCGTAGAACGCCGCCGTCAGGCTCTTGGTGCTGCCCAGGCGCGCGGAGCACACGGACGCTTGTCTCTTCAGGGGGGACCTCATGGGGGACTGGCCCACGGGCCTCTCCTGGGGGCCAGGGGATGCAGGCCGGCCCTCTGCGCCCTCCACCGTGACACTGGGAACACAAATCAACACTTCACTTGCTTACTTCATCACTGATGCTTCTCTTCCTGCACTGCAGCAGCATCAGTGATTCTGTGACTCTATTAGCATAGCCATCATTTTCATAATGCTGGTTACATACTGAACTCTGCCACTTGTCTATACACAGAGGATGTAAAACCAAACATTTAACAGCAAGGGCTGGTATCTTTGCATGCTTGATTTTCTACCTTGCTGAGGTAACCATCCCCTATTAGGGGTCCAAATCAGCATTCAAACTAGGAAACACATTTCAGCAGCACCATTAACACTTGAAAGATAGAAAAACCTTTGATTTAACTTAGAGCATCTTAGAGCATTCAAGAGTTGAATTAGATGCCCACCCAGACAAGACTACTAACCTTCCATGAGCATCTTCCCTTTTTGCACTAGGTAGGAACTCCTTCTGTCCCAGGTGATCCTCAGCAGTGGATGAGGGGCTGTCCTTCTCCCCTGCAAGCAAGGGCAGGGCAGCACTGGAGCTGCTTGTTTCCTCTGAAGAGGAGGAGGAGCTGTGGGAGCGCAGCGGCACTTGGAGGCTCAGGTGTTGTGCTTTCCTTTCCACTTCTATCCCCACAGATCTGCAGTCCCAATCTTTTCTTTTGACACCATTTGCTTTACCTAGGATCAGGGAAGGAAAAGAAAAACTGAATATCTGATAACACAACTGCAGTGGACTCTTCCCTGCTTAGTGAAATAAAAATCATTATTAAATAAAAGCACTAGTTTTGAAATGCATGCACATACTAGCATGTTGTCCTGATAAAAATTAATAAAATCATGTCAGCAAAACATCAGATTGTCTCAGCTGGCTGCTTTCTATTTAAGTAGAACAAGTCAAAAATCTCCTTTTTACTCAGCAAGAAGGTGCATGTTAATATAAAAATCCAGCATATGAAAGCTTGCTCAAGCTCTGCCTGCTCTCAGAAGGGGTCAAGCCACAAGAGCACTAGCAGTTGTACTTGATTAATCAGATTCATAAACACTACAAATAGCAAAATGTTAAGAAATTATACTTTTGGGCAAAATAGAGTAAAAATACAGTAGAGTGCATTCTCACCATCTAAAATTTTAGGAATCTCTTTAGTAATTATCCATTCTCCTGGTTGCAGTAAGGACTGCCCATAAAACATATCAGATTCTGCACTTGTGCTTGAGAAAGCAGAGCTGCTTGAAGGTGTCAGTTCCTCAAGTTTGAAAAAATCCAGTCCCGTTAAGGTGCCACCAAAGAATCGACAACCACCGAGACAGCCACACTTGTTCTTGCTTCTCTTATTTCGCAAATTATCATCAGGCCACAAAAACCACAACCTACAAAAGGAAGAAGAGCAGAAAACAAAACAAAAACATGACCATGCTGAAGCTCAGTAAAAGCAAAATTAACAAATATCCCTCTCAAATGCTCCTCCCTCCACGGCATCGCTCACCTCTTGGTTCGGTTATCGTGCGTCTCCAAGAAATGCCTCTGCACCTCGTGTTTAGAAGGATGATCTGCAGCCAAAGCAATGTCAGCAGTGATGAGGCCCAGGTTGACAGAGCCAGCTTCCAGCCAGTATGCCCTCCTCAGTATTGGCTGGAGGCCAGTTCTGCAGTTGTTCACCTGCTCGACGTACTGCCTGAGCTGCAGGTCCTGGATGGCAGCGCTGACGCCTTCCCCGACAGACTGGTTGTGGAGGTTGCAGTTTGCAATGCGTATGGCACCCATCTGCAAACAGGGTTTAAACAGGAACTCTGACCATTTGGCAGTGAAGCAAAGGAAGAGTGGCCTTAAACCAGTTAACACATCCCAAACTACAGCCCAATAAGATCTCAGTAAAATTCTCCCTGGGGAAGCAGTTTCATTTGCAAGTCAGCACATACATGAAAGAAGGCAAGCTTAGAAATTAATCTCAGACACTTTTTTAATCTCAGATACTTTGTACCTAACAAAAAAAAAAAAATTACTTAGAAGCATCCTTTTGCAAACAAAACAGAAAACAACTGTAAATAGGCACTGTCATGAAACTTCAAAAAACTTAAATCATTAACTTTTTCACTATCATCTAAAACCCAAAAAATTTGAATCTTTCCAACTTGTTTAGTCCTCAATCTTCACATAATCTGAAGACATTGGATCAGATTTCCTGCATAGCTTGAGTCCTCTCCAAAATGTCACCATGAAGCACCTGAAATTTCAGATGGAGTTTGCCAAATCTAAACCAAGAAAAGCTGAAAGATAACCCAGCCATAGAAAACCTACCCACAGGGTTAAAATTAAATTATTGTTTCTCATTTCTGTCACAGATTATAAAGAAAACCTTCTTTTTTTTTTTTTTATTTCAATGAAACACATTCAGGATATAATTTTCTAGAGTGGTTCAGGTTATTAAGCTGCCTTTGAAAATACTGCCATTCACATTTATGCCTACAGACACTATTAATATTTATGATGGTGTTTTTTAATATTGGATTCAAAAGAATTTGGAGACTCAAACATATTTTTTTACTTGCTGCCACAGGGCAGCAAGCCATTCAAATGATGAGATATCACGTCATTAAAAAAATGTTTAAAATAATTACCAGTGCCCTTTAGTTAGATTCTTGCTCATAATGTGAAGCTGTGCCCAAAACTTTTAATTTTAAGTCTACCATTTAAATCTGCATTTATTAACTAACAGCACAATTACTACTCAGTTATGTCAGCACAATGGTTTTCTTCTTTGCTGTTGTTACCATAACTCAACCGTATCTAAACTTATACTTTGCTACACTGAGTAAATTATTCCTTATTTTCCTGTGCAGTAGGATAATGGAGAGAATATCAGCTCTTCTCTGCACAGCCCTTTTTGAACAGAGGATTCAGTCAGGCAGTGGCACAAACACTTCTCCCTTCTCTACCAAAGATACATCTAAATTCTCACAAGAGGATCGTGAGTTATCCAGCACTGACCTGCACATGACTCACATCAATCATTTCCATTTGCTGAATTATTAATTCACGGCACAAGTTCTTATCAACTCTTGGGTACAAACACCGAGATTTATATTGCCCAGGGTGTTCGAAATTAATTTCCACCAAACCCGCAGCTTCCACTTTTATTTTGGGGGACAAACTCCTCCTTACCATTTGCCAACATAATTAATGGAATTATTAAATAGAAGCCAAATTGATCTACTCCTGACCCAGTCCATTGTGACCTTTTATCACTTTAAGTTTTAGAAACTCTGCTTAAACCATTGCATGCAAGCAAGCCATCAATTCAGGTAGATATTCTATCAAAAAATTTGAGTATCTCTATTGACAAAGTGTTTTAATTGCTGTTAAGAGAACTATTTTTACCTTGATATTGGTGGCACAGCCATGTTCTACCACATACAGATCTGCTCCATCCATGGCTAAGCGTGTCATTGTGTACTTTAAGTCATCCGACGTTGGGCACGGCCCAGGCACAGAGTTCGTCTGAAGGAAAGGGGAGAAGAAAGAATTAAGGAAAAAAACAAACATCTATTAGGAGCTTAATTTGGGCTAAGCCTTTTATTTATGTTCTGGCAACATGAAGTGTGGGTTTCTGAAGTGCTCCAGAGAACCTGTGCCTGTCCAGTGAGCAGCAGGGATGGATGAAAAGGTACCTTTGGGTCACAGAAGCGGCGATCGATGCCGTGCTGGCACAGGATTACGGATTTGGGCCTCTCCAGCTCAAACTCCCGGCACACCACGTGGAACACAAAGGTCTGCCCCCATTCCAGAAGACAGGCGAGCTGTAAGCAAACAGCAGCACATTGTCCATCACCACCCACACAAAACGGACTTGTGGCATTCCATGGAGAAGAGAAAACAACCCCAAGGGCTGGGATGTGGGCAGGAAGCTTCAGCACACCCTCCTGGCTGCAGCACCTTCCTGCTACTCACAGCTGACTTTTATGCTTGTGTGCACCACAACATGCAAGTCTGTACTTTTTCATGGAAAAGCACAGTGACATTAAACAATTTCCTGAATTATTTCTTAATTAAAGGCAGCACCTTTTGTTCTTACAGTCAGCTGAGAACTTCATTGTAAAGAGAGAGCTCCCCCAGCTTTATCACAAATAATAGCTCAAGGTACTTCATTACCATTCATAATTTAAATGTCAGATTTGCTTCTATAAAAGCAACACAGTTGCATTTAGATGGCACAGGAGGAAACCGGCTCAACAAAACACTGCTGATTCTTGCTAGACCTAGTAATTAGCCTATTGTTGATTTAAGTCTTTTATATAGTTAGCTCGCTCATAAAGGAAATGATTCATGACTGTCTGTCTCTGTTATGAGAGGGAAATGGGTTTTCTTTGGCTAGCCAAAGGAAAGGGCACTTAAAATCAGCAGTAATTTGAATGGAATTTAATCTAGCTATGGTAGGATCCTGCACAAAATCTCTCCTCCTCCGTTCAGTGCAGTCCCTTCACAAATTCTTGCAATACATCACACCATGGAAGGAAAAAAGCCAGTGAATCTGAAACGGCAAATTCGAGCACTGACAACTAAAAAAAAATACAATTGCATACAATTGAGAATGGCTTCATAAGGGAAGAAAATCATTCAGTTGCATTAAGCCTTAAGAAATGTTCTTTAACCTTGGAGTACTTTGAATCAACAAAGTTTAATTTTGAACCATAGAGCAGTGGAGCAAATCCTACAGATCATCTAAATCAGTGGCAATATTTTGGGAAGTACCACCACAAATGTCTGTATATGTAGCAAGAAAACAACTATTCTTTAGATTTACTGAACTTGCTTGTATGCCTTATTTCATTTGCTGCAGAAGTCTCCCAATTAAATATGTGCTTAATCCTAGAAAATAATACCAATTTTCAGAGGAATAAGAAGATGCAGAAGTGTCTTAAAAAACTAAAAATAATTAAAGCAAATAGTAACTACTAAATAGAATGTATGGACTTGTCTTGTGCCTCAGAATACACTGGCAAAGCAACCCTCCTTTAAAGATCTGGGAGACCACAGCAGAAATACATCAAAACGCTCTGCCTGTTGTACACTTGGAGTCATTCACCTAGGTGGAAAGACAAATGTAACATAAATGGCAAAATTAAAAGGGGTTGGTGCTAAGACTGACCTAACAAAGTGCAACACTGGGAAAACAAATTATGTTCCAGTGGGAGCAAGGAGCAGAATTTATTCAATGAGCTACTCCAGAGGCCTGTCCATACTATGCTCCCACAAATGATCTCACTTGCCTCCTGCTTTAAAACATCACTCTGACAATGGCTCATTTGGCATCTACAGTCCCTTTACAGAAATTATCAGATTTTAAAGCTATAAAGTAAAGGTTACTTAAGGCACAGATGTGCTTTCCAGAAATCCACACTACGCCAGTTGTAGAAGGAAGAAGGGTAATACTTCAGTACTTCAGATGGGTTTCTAGATGGTACCTGTGGTGCTGTCACTTTGGCTGTGAGGCTTCCAGCCTGCACATCTATCAGCCAGGCATACTCCAAAGTGTCACTTCCCAGGGGCAGCCCTTCTGCAGAAAACATGGCGTGGGCACGGAGCTGCAGGCCTGACAGGCTGATGTGACCCTCCCGGAGCACCTCGTCCACTGCAGGGCGCTGCCAAGGACAAGGAAGTGAGAGGCAATTCTTGGAAAAGATGCAACACTAGCTTAATTTAATCCTATTTATTTTACTGACAAAAAAATCTGGACAAAAAATAAAGATTTTTACAAAATACACATCAGATTTTTCTTATGATTCGCAAGCCTTAATAAAACCTTTGCACAACAAGAAAATTTCTACCAAAAAAGAATTCATTTTTAACATCAACACAACTTCCACAATACAGCCACACAAACACTGACTGACTACCTGATAATTGTCATTCAGAAACAGATTCACTGGAGACAATACAAGCTGAAGCATTGTTTCTCTAAACCCTTTCTTCATCTCGAAACACAGCCTCTCCAAGAAAGCTGTAGGGCAGTCTGGACCATCTGGACTGCAATGCTGAAATAAAAGATAAACACATCTGTTTCAGAACCTAAAAGTACATAACATGGTTGAAACTTCACTATCAGCTGCAAACCTGGGAGTAGGAAGTATGCTGATTTTCCTCTCAGTGGATACTGAAGAACAAGCATGTAAAACTTCACAAACCTTTTGACAATAAACAGCAATTCGAAAAGATTTGGGTGAACCCACTGTTTTGTCTGGATTTTTTTATTCCTGGGGTTCCCTCAGAAGTCAGGAGCATAGAGCAGACTGCACCATTATAAGACAAATCTGCTAATCAGCAGAGAAATTGTAATGGTCAATCAAAAATAGCACACAAATCAAGTTCTGGGAATAACAAATGTATTAAAAAATTATCCAGTTCTGCCTCCCAGATAAGCAAAATAAATCCTGTCTCAAAGTTGTTTAGATAGCCACAGTTTCAGCAGAGAGTATCTACACATTTTGGTATTTATGCTTACATTTTGGTAAGCACCACAGCAACTAAATGTTCCAGGCAGTTAAATGTGGTTCCACATTATGAAACTAAAAAAAATAAATCACATGAAGCAAATTCTTTTATTATTATAAAGTACTTACCACTGGCAATCTCCCATGGACTTTGTACAAATTAACGAGCACAGTGATATCCCATGGGCGTAAAGTAAGAGGGTGAACGGGCTTGACAGAAATTTCATTTTCTTTTCTGTCATTTTCCACTCCTACAGCTGTCCAGCCAGAGCTTGAGGATGTTGACAGGGACAAAACAGGGCTTGAAATAACCTCTTCAAAATCAGTGTACATGTCATCTTCCCCAAAATAATTTTCCTAGGAAAAAGAGTTGTTATGATCATAGGGAAAACAAATGAAAATCATGCAGGCAATGAATTGAAATACAAATCAAATCTTCTGGTTTTAATCCTCCCTAAAAGAAGTGGCATAGCTAAAGGAACATAGGTACTTTTATGAAAGCTGGATAGCTTAAATGTGCAAATTTAGGCATTGTGCTTTGCAGAAAATGAAGGCAGCTCAGTAGTTCTCACAGTACTGGTATTGGAGACACGTGCAACACAAGTAACTGAAATGTTATTACTGACACTTTCAAACAGATTCTGTGCTTTTAAAGATACATAACAGAGTAAGAACACAAAACACATCCTACAGGAAGTCACCCTCCTCCAACCTTCTGAACCTTTTTTTCAGCAGGCTTAAAAGTCTTAAACATGCTTCTAAAATACTAACTCATAAACATTTCTTGCTTGGGTAAGAGCTAAAAGCCACCTTGTGTCTAAGCAAATCCTCTTCAATTATCTAAGGCCAAAGTAACACTGCCAAATTCTACTGGGAAAATTAGATTCTACAGAAAATACATCAGGTCTCTGGCAATCTATCACATCTTCTCCCTTAAAAGAACAGCTAAACTCTCAAGAAGAATTTTCTTCCAGTGATTTTTAATAAGGCAAACCCAGCAGAGAGTGGTAGGTGCTCCAGTAACTCACTCCTGACAACTCCTGCTGTGCATCATTCATTTCCTGACAGTAAACCCTTAGCAGGGTGTGCTACACCAAAAAACTACCTCCCAAGATTAGAAGGCTTAACAAAGCTGCATTGACAATGGGTGTCCAGGGATCTCTACACTATGTATTAAAAAAAGATCAATGAAAACAAACTGAAAACAACCACAAGTCAGGAAAACAAACATAAAAAAAAACCCTCCTAGAAATCTTTCAAGAGATGACCCCAGCACAGCTGGACTAAAAGTTCTAAACAGAGCCACAAAAATGCTAAAAAGAGCAATAAATGCACATTTTCATAAACAAGCTATTAACCAAAAAATTCCCTTGAGAATTAGAATAGAAAAGCTAAATTTCACGTGAGAAATCTGCACCTAAAAATGAAATCATTACAGAATCAGGGATCTAATGTAGCACTGTTTGCATTTATCTCCAGAGGCAAAAAGCACTGAAATGGTGCTGCTTTGCTTGAAAACCAGAACTCCCCCATGAATTTATGGGCATCAAAAAGAGGGTTCAATAAACAATTCAAACATGGCTTCATTTGCTCTGTACCAGGAGAAATCAAGTCTTCAAGATGCAGTACTGGCCTAATTTTAATCCTATTTATTTTATCGACAACATGAAAAAATAATGAGCATATTTGCAAGTCCTATACTCTACAAAATAGTATTTTCTGCTATTCCTTGCTTACATGGTGTATTTTATAGAAATTCATGACAATCACTGTTTCAGTGAGTCCTTATATTGAACACCTGTCTCAGAAAATTCCTCAACCTCTGCTCCAAAATGCCAGCCTCCAGAAGCATTACCTTAGCCTAGATCTGCACAGGTTGAAACAGATGTTCAGAGAAAAAACAAACAAACAAAAACCCACCAAAAAAAAAAAAAAAAAAAAACCCCCCAAAAAAAAAAAAAAAAAAAAAAAAAAACCAACCCCACCCCCCCAGCCACAAAAAAAAACCAAAAAGAAAACCAACCACAAAAATCAACCAAACCCCAAGCATTTTTCCAAATCCCATTTTGCTCTTAGCCAAACAGATCTGACACATTCAACTGCCTTGGCTTTTGTCACCACAAGGAAGGGTGAGGGAGAAGAGAAGGAAATAAACTTAGACACCATAAAAAAATCAGTCATGGAAGAGAAGACAGCAAAAAAACCAAACACACATTCTAAAGCATACTAGATTAATGTCAGGAAAAGGATGCATAATCCTTCTCCAATATTTACTGAAGAAGCTTTTTAAATTAAGCTTATTCTCATGTCCTTCCCCAGTCCCCTCCACGATCCTAATTCCAGAAATGTCATGGAATCTAGCTAAGAAAAACAACACACTGGAGAACTTAAAACGCACCAAAAGCATGGGCTCTGGTATAAATTTGCATAAAAATTGGAGTTTAGATAAGCTCTAGTCATAATCATGGAATACTTTTTAATTTTACTAGTGGAAAATTGGAAGTATAAATTTTCTGCACATGTGCAGAACATGCAGTATTTCCTGAAAGAGTAAGTCTTCTCACAAGCCTTTGACAATATAATTCATCCCAGCTATACCAGATTACCAAAGCAATTCTCAACTAGAATTAGTGCCTACCAAAAGTTTCCATCCAAATTCACATATTCTTCAGAATTTGAACTTTCCATTTCAAAACTCATTCTTTCCCTTTCCTACAAGTGGCCACCCATAAATTTGACGAGTCGTGCTCCTCTGCCTACCTTTATGGAGAGAAAGGCTTTGAGCAAGGGTCCATAGAGGGTTATCTGGGAATCTGGGGAGAGTTCCAGCTCCACGTGCAGCTTATCGGGGGGCAGCTCCGAGGGGTCGAGGGGGAGGCGGGTGGAAGCTGTGGGAGATGAAATCACGCTGTCGCTGGTTTTCTGCGACGGCCTGAGCACAGACAACATGGTTTCTTCCATTTCTGACACTTGGGAGCAAAAGAAGAGTAGAAAATAGATTTTGATTACAACTTAGGCTTCTGTTGGACAAAGTTCAGCCAACAGGAATGTGTATTAAACATACAACTTCTGGCACCTAAATTGTATAATTACATTAGTGTGTCTATGCTACACATCTGGTTTTTCATCTCTAGCAACTATGGGAAGACAAGAAAATATCGAATATTTTAGTCAATGTTAATTATGCAAGAGAAAAACAACCCCTGAAGTTCTGAAAAGAAGTATTCAGTGTATTTATCTTGCTTTTGAAGTCAAACAGAGACATTGCTTTCATTTCAGCAGAGCAGATTTCCCACAACCACACAGCTACTGCAGGATAAACAAGAGAGAATAAACATGCAAAGTGCAAAGTTGTACTAAAAATCTCTTCTGAACTCTGTAGGCCAAAATTTTGTCTCCAACAACTCAATTACTCTAGTCACAAAACAGTTAGGAAATTCAAATCCTACTTCCTACCCCTTCTTTCTAGTTGGAGTTAGGAACAAGAGAGCCCAAAAACTGTCTGTCTTAAGTGAGGAAAGGCAATGAGAATGTAATGAGTAACTGCAAGTATTTTGGGGATGTGAATTGATTGCTGGGGAGTAGAGAACTCCATGGGAAAACCATCAAAAATTGATGCTCCAGCTGGAGGAAGATTTCAGGTGCCAGTTTAATGGGAAGAACTGGCACATACAGAACTGCAGACACCTGCAGCCAGAAACCTCCAAGGCTTCAACTCCCCATTATTGTCTACAGTGCCTGCTCAGTGCTTGCACCACCTTATGAGTTATGCATCAGCCAAATGCTGCAGTGAGATGACCACTTTTTATGGAAAGTACAGCTTTTGTAATGCAACAGATTTCTCAGAGTTTTATGGACTGGCTCAAAATAAAATACAGATGCTGCTACTGCAGATTCCATCAGCACCACAGAGTAGGAGTGAGGTGGACTGCTGAATTAATCACTGGAGGAAGCTGCAGATGAGTTACCTGTGTATGTACAAACTTGGAAATGCAGGTTGCAATTGCTACAAATATGAGGAAATGTTCTCAGAATGTGAGGAATGCACATTTGACACAAGCTGACGGTCTCACAAGAGCACTTAATGAGCATCTGTAAAATCAATCTCACCTCTTCTGCTTCATCCTCACAAATCAGAGTTCTTTTAGATGCAAATTGTTGGAACTCAAACCCTAAAAATGCCATCCAGCATGTCTTCTAACACCTGCTGATTGTGGCCCTTTCAAATTGGCCCTCATTATTCTTCTAACATTTCTCCTCCATCAGTTCTGCTTCTAGAATCTCAACCTGAAAGAGTTTTATGTAACCCCATAACTTCCTGCATATCTCCCTCTGCATTTAAATTAACTTAATTTAATCTGTGTTTATAACTTTTTTTTTTGCAAGCACATACTTATAGGATGTTAGTTGTCTAGAAATATTTAGACAGTTAAAATAAATTCTTGGACATTAGAATTTGACTGACCAGTCCAACACTCATTTCTGATGGTTCACTTTAACAGTGAACAATGAAATCACAGTTTGATATCCATAAAGGGAAGACAGTATTATTACATCTCATATACAATGTACTTAAACATTTAAATCATAAGATGAGATCACAACATCCAAAAATCAAAAAAACTTAGAAAACCTAAGGAACACGATATGGCCAAAAATATTGTACTTCCTATTTAATATCCTGGTGTTTAATGTACCAAGTGATATTTTATCCTGTGTAACAACCCATTTAGGAGATCCACTTCATTAAGGACAAGGAGAAGTGAACTGCAGACAGTATCCTCTTTTTTACACAAGGAACTGGGACACATCCTGAAATGTAGCAGCATGGAATCCTGTCAGGTTTTAAATCAATCCCAGTGCATTCTAATGATGAAAACATTCCCCTGAGACATAAAACAGCAATTCAGTTCCAAGCTGGTCTCTGCAGATCGAAGCAACGTGATCCAAAGTCCCAGCAGCTTCCCAAATGAACCATGCTAACAAGGAAAAGGTAGTGACACTTACAGGATTGCTTTAACTGCTCATCTGCCTTCTGAGGATAAATTGGGTGCCAGGAGTAGTCAATTGTAAACACAACACTTGGGACTGTCCAGCATTCAACCCATCCAGCCCTTTCAAAAGGAAACAGCACCCTTTTATTTCAAGCACAATACTTCTTTTAAATATCTTTAAAGTAACCTCAAAAGTTAATGAATCACAAAACAACAACAACAAAAAAGTCAACATAAAGATACAAATATATATAAATATCTCAATAAAACTCACTCTTCTTGAGTAATGTTCCTCCATTTGGGTTTGCCTGTTTTCTGACCACTTTGACATTCTGCAGAAATACAAGACTCAGGACTTATTTTATTGGGCTGACAATCCTTCACCAGCATAAAGAGGGAATATTTACTAGGATGGCAATCAGGCAGATACAAATGAAGATCAACATCTTCTCCCTAAAAATCAAACATCAGCAACAGGAGAGTTTTAGTGCAGTCCCAAGAGCTCTACAGTTCTGAATGCTTACAATTCCAATAACTTTCACATAGAGCAATCTATAAAACACTGGACAGCTTGTAGTGATCCCTGTTCTTCTATTGCAGAAATTAAATTACTAAAACAAGCTTACTCCACATCTCAACTAAATCACACTTTAAAAAGAATGAAATCTATAAAACATTGATTTTTTTGCTATCAAATTATACCAAATTAGCAACATCACCATCAACTAGTTTTTTATTTTTAGCAGCAGTAGACAGCTTCTATTTTAAAGAAGACAAAAAGTACAGTAATTCAAAGAATAATCTGCATCTGTTAAAAACACTTTGTGATCATTATTTATGCTACAGAGCCTCTAAAAAAACTGGAACATGGCTTTCCAAAACGGTTTGGGGGCACCCAGTACAGTATTCAATTCTATCTTTGAAGACATATTAGATTTTCACATTTCATAAATAAAGGGGAACAGAATTCCAAGTGATAAAACACATACACAGACACACAATTTAGGTATATATAATAAATATACATACTAAATGTGTATCTATATGTATTGTGTGAAGTATATGCATGTATTTTTCAGAAATTTTTTGTTTTTTGTGTATATATGTATATATAAATTAAAACAGCCTATGATTAAATGCTTCACACAAGAAAACTGAAACCATTTACCTCTGGGTTACGTCAAGAAAAATTCTATGAACTGAAAGCGAAAAAGACTATTTTTCTTTCAGGAAAGAGTCTCACATTTACAAAACAAAAGATCTTACCCTTAAGGAGAATCTAGTATTACATGTGGTTGGAACAAAGTCAGTGAAAGGCAGAGAAAAAACAATGTTCAGTGTTTCTCCACAAGCTGCTAGATAAACTGAGAGGGAAAAGGAAAAACAAACAAATTTGTCAAAATTACCCCCTATTTTGTTCTCAGATGAAATATCAAACATAAGGTAGTAATAATTAAAAGATATTAAAGAACTCATGACACAAAATATTACCATTTAACTACACTGTACTTGGAGTAATAAATTACTGTAATCAATTATTCTGAAAGTATTTGCTACCTACAGCTTGTTCTTTCTAAAAACACACGGCACTTAGCACAAGGAAACTGCAGGAAAGTAATAAAAATAACTATAATATCTTGGTGCTTTTTTTTATCCACCAGGTTTTGGGTGTAATTCTAGTACTTTCTCTCTGTGTACATTTATATACACTGTATTTTGTTGATGATTTTTTGTTGTATATGCTACTTCTTCCAAATAAAAAAGCCATCTCACCGTTCTCCTGTTGTTTGGTGGAACAGTCAATCCAGTTGTGCTGATTTGCTGCCCAGATCATTTCAAACTGATGGAACATGACTTTGAAGTTCCACATATATGGAACAAATGAAAAAATATCAGGTGCGCTGTCACTGGACCAGTCTTGGATCAAATCTAGAGCCACCCCAAGCAATAAAAGGTGAGTTAGTAGCTATCAGGTGAGTGATTCGCCAGCATTTTTGTGGTGGAGAAGCTGATTTTTGCCCTGAGCACAGCAGCAGGTTCCACTGGGCACTGTGGCACTACCCAGACAATGGCTCTGGCCTCACTCAGGGGATAACTTTATTAGCATGGCACCATGCCTGCACTAATTAAACCTTCCTCCCAGCAGGGCTAATTAGCCCAGGCAGCACCACAGTGATGGGGCTGTATTCTTTCCATTACTGCAGCTGGAGCTTCCAGTAACAGTTGGGTGGTGCTGTTCCACCTTGCATTGCCTTCTTCCTCACAGCCAGAAGCCTGAAAATTACTTTTCCTTATCATCTGTCAGCCACAGGGGCACAATCCAAAGCCCAAGTAGTTGAAAATGAGCCAAGCAAAGAGAGATATCAGAAGAAATCAACATCATGGGTGACAAATAAAGCAAATCAGTAGCTGTGATAAGAGTTCCAGTAAGAAATAAATTTAGGATCACTTAATTGCAAACCAAATTTATTTAGAAATTAGAAAATTAAATTATTTGTGCTTCTACTCAAATGTAAGAATACCATGTAGCTGGACACTCTATAGGCATCAGGAACTTTGTCCTCAGAAACAATTTCTTGCCTTAAATACATGAAAACTGAGACCATGACCTTGCACAACTCAGCAAAATTTGACAAGAAATCCCATAAGAAAGAATATTTGACATGCAACTTATTTAGCAAAGAGGTTACCTGTAAAGAAGCTCTTCTGAGCAAAGATGAAATGATAGGTTGCTTTATAAACCTCCAGCTCACACTGCCATGTCTGTGGCATGTTCCATATCCGGGGATAGCTGGCATTGATATGGAACTGTGGGCAAGAAATTAAAGCATCAGGATTACCTGAAAAGATGACAATGCCTGACCCTGTCTCTCAGCAGTTTTCACATATGTACCCTGCTGAATAATTAAAACTGTTTTCCTGCTGGGATGAACAGAAGGTACTTCCAGTTCCTTAATAATTTAATCTCTGTCTCTCCTTCTGTGTTTGAAGGTCAAGTGTTAGTGTATTCATTTATTTGGAAAGGTATAGTATGAGTTTCAGATACATCTGCTGCTGTAGATGTACAAAGCAATTGAAAATACAAAGTTTTCATTAAAAACATCACTTTCAATGAAAAGAAAAAAAGAAAGAAAATCCTCCAGAAGAGAGTATTTTTCAACCATTGATAAATTGTTCAAATTCAAATATTAAAAACATCGATTGAATAAGACCATTTAAAAACCAATAAGAAGGGGAATCTACACAACTGCAATACTGCAGAAGTGAAATATTATAAGGCAAACAAAAGAGTAATGCAGTGTTAAATCTGTCTCAAGTAGTTCAGGCACACTTGAGTGTTTTTAAGTACTTGTGCACACACACCCTTTAGCAGAGCTAGTGAGCACAATCATTAATTAAGGCAAAGCCTGTATGAACACGTGGCTACATAGCAAATGAGGCAACATTTGTAAGCAGGTAATTTATACACCAAGTTAGTGCTTTTTAAGTCACTAAAGGTTACACACATGCACAATTATGTTGGTATATATAAATTCCTTATATATTAAGGTCCTGCAAAACACATTAAAAAGGCGTTTTCCTGCATTAAGAAACTAAAGACTGCTCCACAGAAAAATAAATTTGTTCTTTATTAAAAATCCTCTAAAGACTGAAGCTTTGTGCTTATTAATGCACACTTACAGCCAGCATTTCTGCTTCCAAGAGAGTCCTGTACTGCATGCTGCTGGTGGCATCCACGTGGAGGAGCTGCCCTTTAATTGTAGGTGAATAGCCTGGCAAACAAAAGTCATCAAATGATCATTCAGACACAAGAGTTAGACCAATATTTAAACAATTTTTACCAGTGATTTCAGCAGTCCACTAGCAAGTAGTACCCTGAGGGATATTTGCCTTAATATCTTGCAGTGAACTGCAAAAGGAAGTATTCTTGTTCCATTCCTTAGGAATACATGTCTCAAGATTATAAAGGAAAACCACTAAAATACATTGACACACACTCACAGGAATTAAGATAACTGTTCAGGAAAAACAGTAGGGAAACAAATCAGGCTTAGCCTTAACTCACCATTTTCACTCACTGTCATGGGAATATTTATTTCCAAATAGGATCCTGCACCAACGTTTACATGTACAGCATTCGTTTCCTGCATTGCAAGAAAGCAAAACAGTCCAAATGTGATTTCTAGGTTTGTTTATGCCTCTGGCTGCCATTATCCACACCTGGACTAAAGCACCTGATGACTGAAATCTTTCCTGCCTTCAGAAAAATCACTAATGAACTATCAATATATATTGATACAAAATAACACTGGTTTTAAGCTTAACAAATGCTTACTGCAGTCCAGCTAGAGAAACAGCATAAAATACTCTGACCCAAGGCCTGGGAGGACAGACTAATGTACATGTCTGACACTACAGTTCTAACCCTTTCAGTCCCCCCACAAAAGTGCAAAACAGGGGTACAGTGAAGCTGTACCCCATTTAGAAGAGCAGCAACAAGGACAAGAAAAATCCCAACTCCTACACATACAAGTTTTGTTCCTCCCAGTGTCATCTCCTCATTCAGAAAGATCAGAAGAAATTGTTGGGTTTTTTTATCTATCATCATGGTGAGCTTCATCAGAATTTAAGATTGCACAGGACATGCCCAGACCACGAAGCCCCAAGACTGTAGGAGCTGGCATGGCTTAAGATGTACCTTTAAAGCTTAAAACAAACTTAAAGTAACACCTCTAAGAATACATTTCTGTTTGAAAGGTTTGCTCATAATTATAAAAAACTAAGATAACAGTCACCCAGCTTTTAAAGCCATAGTTCTGTAATAAACACCTGAGACAAGTAAAACAGTGCACACCCAAAAAGCACAGCATAACCACAGTAGACGAAGTTAATTTCTTGACAAGGTTTCACTATTTACCCTGTT
>VYZP01000969.1:0-12653 GCA_013400635.1 Hypocryptadius cinnamomeus
CCCTGAAAAACTGCACCACTGCCCCCATTCCTTGAAAAACTGCACCACTGCAGGGCAGGGAGGAAGAGAATTCAGCAGTGGGAAGAAGGGAATGGTAGGGAAAAGGTGTTTTAAGACTCAGGGAATTTCTCATTACTCAGATCTGATTGGTAAGGAATTAAACTGGTTTCCCCGAGTCCAGTCTGCTCTGCCCATGACAGCAACAGCTGAGGGATCTCTCCCTGTCCTTATCTTGACTCTTTTGCTGTATTTTTTGTCCCCTGTCCAGCTGAGGATCGAGAGCAGCTTTGGTGGGCACCAGGTGTCCAGATGTGTTCAAATAATTACACTTTTCCTTTGGCCACTTCTCTTTCATGACCCAAAGCTTTCCTTGTTCAGTACAAATGAATGAAGTGAAACAGGATGACTGAAATTCAAGGATATAATGAAATAAATGCAATTCAAGTGGATATGGTAATTAAATGTCGGACATAATGTCATATATTTCACTTACAGCCTTTCCAGTGGTGATTAAGTAGCAATTTATGTAGCTGATTAACATCTTTTCTATTTTAACTAAAAAAACTACAGTTTTTCCTGTCATCCAGACCTCTCATCCTGTAAATGAATCAGACTAAGAGCTTATTCCAATGTGTAAATTATTCCCTAGATTTTTCTCAAGAATAAGTCACAAAGAAATTTTGGAGTGGCTCATGGCTGTGGTTGCTTGGCACTTTTAAAGCAAAAACTTAAATAGACTAGACAAAACTTTCTACCACACCATTAAGTATAATTTAACATCAGAAGGGATTTGATTTTCTTCTGAAGTGGATATGTTCAAGCAATTCCTGGTCCATGATTGACCAGCAGGTTCAGTGGAAATTCCAGTTAAGGACGTGACCTTGAGATTTGTTGAACTGCTGGAACAATATTTTTTATTCTTTCCAAATCAAAGATACTGAATTCAAGACTCTTTGGCCTGAGACATCGCTTTGACATCCCTCACTTCTCTTTACAGAAATTACAGTTTCAGTTCCCTGTGTAAATCTGGAGGCACTTCTCCAGATAAGTGAAAATGGCTTTTTTCTTCTTTTTTTTTTTCCAAAGAGAACCTCTAAATTTTTGAAAAGAACGTTTTTCTTCAGCTAGAAAAGATAGTGGTAAAATGATTGAAATGGGTAGTGAAAATAGAGTAAATAGGAAAACAGTGAAATAGAGTAAAAAGGAATTTTTGCTTCACTTTGCTTTCTCCTCTTAAACTTCTGCTATTCCCGTCAATGTTTACACGTGTTAACTACATAAATGTTTATGTGTTGATATTGCTCTTCACCTCATAGATCCATCCAAATACTTAATTAATTGACTCTGATAAAGTGTTATAAATCAACTGTGCCATCAGCACAGACTCAAATACGTGGCACAGCATTTCTAAACCTGCACCTTGAAAACACAAATTCTTGTCTTTCAATATGCTTGCTCATAAAGTAATAGGGGCAATTGACCTTCTTCTGGGGTCCTAGAACTGATTATCAGCATTTCATTATCCTGAATTATCTCCTCAGAGGTTTTGTACAGTACTACAGACTGCAGACTTTTTTTTTTTCTGATGCAATAAGTCAGTTTTCACTTGGTTTATGAACTCTGGCCCATGGAAATCACAGGGCCTGTGTTTATTTAAATGTCAGGCCACTGGTCTTTTCTTAGATGACTTTGCCACAGTTGCCTCAGTGCAATTCCCAAGATGCAATTTCCATGCTTTCCTGATGTCTGCTGCAGTGTCAAACACCCTTGGTGCAAAGCTGGTTGAAAGAGATTCCTTAATGTGCTGAATTTTCAAATCTAGATAAGTACAGAGAAATCACTGTTCCCTAAGGATCCACAGATCCTGATAAAACGGCCTGTTGTAAGCTAAGTCCAGCTCACAATTTCCTCCCATGAATCAAACTAAATTTTTTCTTTTTCTTTGGAAAAAAAATGGATTTTGCGTTCAAGAATACTCCATGTTAATAGGAAAATGAAATGCTTGAAATGTTTGCATGTAGCAGTTACTTTATGGAAATATGTTTTCTGGGAAGAGACAATATGTCCTGTCTTTTAAATTAGTTCCTTCACTAAAGCTCTTTTTTCTCCTTTTGTATCATTTTTTTTTTATTTTTAGAAGCTATAATTTCTGTGAACTGTGTGATCTTGTGAACCCAGCAAGTCAGGCCACTACAATGCCATTCTTATTAGCTAAAGTATTGAAAGTGTTGCACTTTTCCCCCTTTGTTTGGCTTTATTTCAGTGTCTTCATCAGCCAAAAACAAACAAAAAAAAATTATGATTTTGAATTATATTGCAAACTCTATTCCCATTTTAAGCATAATAGACATAGATAAGTTTTTGAGACTTTAAAACCCCTTATATTTTAAATATTTAGGTGGCAGCCTGAAGACAATGCCTTTACTAACAGGAGCTAGAAGTATTCAAAACCTAGAAATAAACAGGATGTCTTCGAAATAAAACTCTCTTTTAGTGAGGAAGACATTATGTCAAACATCTGTCTACACATTTTCTAGGCATCCATTTTATGAATCATATAATGACTGTCATATAATATATATGATCATATACATCATATATGATCATATAATCACTACCATATCCATAGGGGTTTTTTAATATTGGTGGGGTTTTTTTTGGCATGTAGTAAAATTAACTTCTGGTAGACTGTCACAAAGTTATTCACAGTCTGTTTGGGTTTGGTTTGCAGCTTTTTAGTTGTTTGGTTGGGGGTTTTGTGTGGTTTTCTGTTTGCTTTTGTGAAGATCAGAGGCTTATCTTGATTTACAGTCCATGCTAAGAGCCAGTAAAACATTTCTATCTCCACGCAGAGGAAGGGCAAGAGGCAACGGGGAAACGAGATGCAGAGGAACTTCCATTTGGATATGAAAAAAAACTTTATTGTGAATGTGGCACAAAACTGAAACAGGCTGCCCAGGGAGCCTGTGGTTTCTTCCTTCTCTGGAAATATTCAAAACCTGCCTGGGCCTGATCCTGTACATCCTGCTCTAGGTGAACCTCCTTGACCAGGGAGGTTGGACAAGGTGATCTCCAGAGGTGCCTTCCAACCCCAGATGTTCTGGGATTCTGTGATTCAGATACCCCATCATGTTTAAATGAAACCCACAAACCAAGAACAACAGAATGAATATAAAAGTGAACACTTCATGTTGAAATATTAAAATATTAAAAATTAAAATCAAATTAAATTGCCATGAATATTATTGATATTGTATTTGAATCACAATCCTTCTTTAATCACTTGGATTTCATGGCAGACAGACTTATCATGAAACTTTTATATTCAAACTGCAATTTTTTTGTTTGTTTTGTTTTGTTAGGGTTTTATGTTGCTGTTGTTGCTTAAGCTGATCTCAAGTACATTTCAAAATATTGAGATAGAAGATATTGAGCTATTTTAAATAGACTGGAGTTAGTCTAAAGAGCAGTGTAGTAAGCCCATCCTGTTATTTAATAGTCTCAGGAAGGCACCATTCCTCTTGTGAATGTTTGTAAAAAGGAGCAGATTACCACACAGCGTTTCTTGCTCAGGATTCAAAAGTGTCCTACACAGAAAGCTGGAAATCTTTGCCTTGTGCCCTTTCAGATTGTTACTGACCTGCAGTAAAAAGAGATTATGTCTGTTGCTGAGTTTGCAGTTATGGCCTGACCCACCAAACAGATTTTTTTTCCATTGTCTTTCACTTTGAGTCAAGTTCCCATTATGTGCATAGATCTCCCACACCAATCAACCCCTAAACTCTTTTCTTTTAGCATAAAAATGTTGTATACACACATTGCAGATAAGAATCTGACACTTAAGTAGGTGGATTAGAAGAATTCTGCAAATAAGCAGACAACAAATTAATAATGTCTTCTTTTTCTGTGATATTATTTTGTGTCTAACTCTAAGAAAAAGAGGGCATTATAATAGAAGAATCTCATCATCCGCATGATCTCTGTGTTAAAGACCAAATAGTGATCTGAAAATAATTTGCTGAGGAAGTAGCAAAGCTAGAATCAATGTTTTATTTCTTCCCAGGATGAAATATTTGCCTAGACAACTGTGAGGTAAATTTCTTTCTCTTTCAGAGATGCTTATAACATTTTATACCGCTCCTTATCTTGTAGATAATGACATGAAAATTTTCTACATACATTAAAAAAAAAAAATATACTGCACAAGACAACAAAGACTGGAAAGCATTAGAGGTGTTATTTGCTCAGCCTGGATCAGGTGGCATAGGAAGCTGAGGCTGTTTTATATTACATTTTTATCTGTCATGGTTTAAAATGCTTTGTGAAATAACATTCATAATTTCTACCTATAAATACATTGTGTAGAATGATGCCTTCAGAAGAAATGAAAGGCAGTTTCCAATTAAGACTAAGTGCCACCAAAGAACTCCCCAGAGATCTCCCCAGAAATGTTCTCATTGTCTTATTGAGGCACTGCAGATGTTCTGCCCCAGCTGAAGAAAGGGTAGAAAATGCAGAAAATGTCCAATAGTGTTGCTATACTTTGTTGTTGTTAATATTATTATTATTATTATTATTATTACAGCTAAGGGCCAATATTGCCCTCTTAGTACCTGAATTTCCAATGGAGAAACAGTAAATGTTTCAAGAGTCTTCTCTCAAGAAAGAAGAGAATACAGTGAGGAAACAAAATTTATCATAAGCAGAGAGGTTTTGTCCCAAGAGGACTTTTACATGTTAAAAGTGGCTGGTATTGCTTTTGAAGTGGATAAATGCAGCACTGTATTTCAAATTTCATGGTTCATATTATCTTAAAATCCTGGCAAAGGGCAAAAATTTGAAATGAAAGGTCACCACAGAACCTCTGGGAATAGAATATTTGCATTTATGAAATGGATATTATGCCTGCTCTGCAGTGGACACCAAATTATATTTGCAGTATCTCCCAAAACAATTCCCTTTCAAAAGGAATGAAGGTGCTTCATCCTCACTCTGAAAACAGCTGCTCTCTACACTAAGCTACTCAAAATACTGTATTTTCTCATCAGAAACCCAAAGTGATCATAAATTGGCTTCAAATTTGCCTCCTTCACTTGAGATCCTTGGTGATGCATCATTCACAACAAAACCCTTGGCTTGATGTTGCGGTGGACCCGAGGGGGATTCGAGGGACGAGGACATGGGAGAGACAGGGATCTTGACTCCATGTTTCAGAAGGCTGGTTTATTATATTATGATATATCTTATATTAAAATACTATATTAAAACTATACTAAAAAGGATAGAGAGAAAAGATCCATCAGAAGGCTAGCAAGAATAGAAAAGGAATCAATAACAAAATCCTGTGACTGCTCAGAGAGTCCACACAGCTGGACCATGATTGGTCATCAAGTAGAAACAATCCACATGAAACAATTGAAGAAGCACCTGTCAGGCACAGTTGCATTCCACAGCAGCAGATAATTATTGTTGACATTTCTCTGCTGAGGCTCCTCAGCTCCTCAGGGGAAAAAATCCTGGCAATAGGAATTTTCATAAAATATCATGGCTACAGCTTGAGAAGTGCAAATTCTCATCTAGATCAACCCCTCTGACTAACAAACAAGATTACATATCTGTTGGTATTTGCTTAGTTATTCAAGCCCAGACTTTGGCCAGTAATTTTATGGGACAAGAAAAATCATTTAGCTGTCCGTGCCTCTACCACACAGAATTGATACATTCCAGCTATTCCAGTGTGTCGTTAGTTTGATCCAACTGGCTTTGGACTGTTCTCTCTAAACCCAAACAATTTTCATGGTGCCTGTAAAGACAATTCTTTTATTGCAGATTAGATTTTGGTGGAAGAGGTTGTACCTGCCTTATATGTTTTCTTTTGTACATTATTTTTTCAGTTTTTTATTTAAGTTTCTGTGGTAACCTGTAAAAAGCTGCTGCTAAATTATTATTTTCTCCAAAGTCAGACTATAAGGGGTGTCCCAATCTCTCTGGGACTCTGATCCCAGCAATGCCGTAATTATGATGTGCCCAAGTTTGGCTTTTGCCAGCAGAGAGGTTGTTGATATTTTTGACATTTTGGTTGTTGATTTTAGAAAAGCTCTTTGAAGGCCATTTCCCTCAGCCCATGGCAGGCAGGGTAGCTCTGAGCTGGAAAAGGAGAGTTCAGACAGAGCCAAAACCACTGCTGAGTGTCAGAGCTCACCAAAACAAACCCAGGAATTTCTGCTCCAAGGAAATGAGAGTTTAGGAATTCTGCTGGGTTTGATGGCAGTCGAGCATTCCCAGACACCTGACTGTCCAGATGGAGACATTGGAACACGGATAATCCTGATAAATTAACTGTAGGGAATGCAGAGATGAGAGACGGATGAACACCTCCTACTGCCTTTAACAAAACTTTAAGGGAAATAAAACTTTAAATTACTGATTTAAATTTAAAAAAAAAAAAAAAAAAAACACCAAAAAAACCCCAAAAACAAACTGCAGAGAACATGAGTGCACCTGACTTTCACAAATATCATGAATGAAAGGAGTGGTGGAAGCAGCATTTTCAGGGAAACAGTAAACCCATCCTAATGAAGCTAATTCAGAAATTTGCATTTATTTTTGCATCAGCACACAAGGCTGAAATTAAATGCCACCTTATCTAATACTAATTATACAGTGTCACATTAACAAACAACTCACTTTTTCTCCTTTTGTTCTAATTTTCTTTCATGTTTTCTTACTTTGAGTTTCTTCTGTCTTGTGAACTCTTAAGAATCCATGCATTAACCCAAAATCTTTCTACAAAATCTGGGAAAAGCAGAAGCCGTGTGGCACTTTGAAAGGTAAGACAACAGTCAGATGAAAACTTTTCTCTGATTAGAAATTACATATTCAAGAGTAATGACTAGTGTTGGATTATTAGTTCAGGTAAATAAAAAAAAAAATATATATGTATATAGATATAATACATATATGTATCTATAAAAGATGACCTGGCATTATTTTTGTCTATATTTTGTTTTCACAATGAAAAGAAATTAATTTTTTTTTTTAAATTTAAACCAAGAAACATTGCTTTCTCAAGGAGTTTCAATCACCTTTTAGACTTTATTCCACCATTTTGTCCACATTTTTAACTAACTTTATCCAGATTTTAACTAAACAGGAGCAGAAAATACAGTAAAAATATTTCACATGAATTTTGAGAAGACTTCATTTGTTTCTACGTAGAAGCTTCTAAAGACCTACTTCTCTAAAAACATCCAGTCTCCTCTCCTGCAGCTGTAAGATATGAATTGCACATGTTTTGGTCTGTGTTGGTGATCTTGACAAAACAGACTGATTTGGGATGAGAAAAGTGGAAAAAAAAAAGAGCACTGTTGGGGGCTGACCAACAGAAACCATTTACAGCTCAGCACAAACACAGCTCTCAAGACACAGAAATTGTGTGTCCAGGGTCAAATGATGGATTTTATGTTGGGAAATATCCCAAAATGACCATTCCATAAGGATTGAGTGGCGACTTTTTTAAAATTATTTTTTTAAATTTCTTTTTTGATACATAAATATCATCAAAGCAATTAATGCAGTTGAGTGACAGTGACCCATTTACAGACGAGTATCTATATCTTAATTAGCATTTTTAATTAACAGGAAAAGCATAATTTTGTTTACCCAGTCCATTCCCCTCTCCACAGGCACTGCTGAGAGATGCCAGGATGAGGACAGGAAGGTATTAGGTGGATTTTTCTTTCAAAAGTGTATATAGTCACTTTTCCAATCCATGCCCACTTCTTTCATCCACAATGTATTGTTTCAAGGTGATGACTTGTGTACTACCTTAGATATTTCTCTTTTGTGGTCATTATAAATGTCTATACCTGGCTCCATTTGATAACAATTTTCTAATTAAATAACAAAATAAATTTCAGTTTTCTACCCCAAAAAAAAAAGTTATGGATTTATTACTTTCACTAATGACTTTGCAGAATTAAATTTATATTTCAGACTGTCTCTTTTACTCTGTAGTGGATGTTTAAAATTCAGATTTACATATTTGGATTTTTGAGCCACTAGAGTCTATATTAGTTGTGTTGATGGGTTGATTTTTTTCCTTTGACTTATGATAAATTCTTCAAACCCAGGTTTAAATTATTTAATTCAAACAGCAATTAATCCATAATATGTTTTATTGTTGCTGTTATGGTTTAACCCAAACAAGCAGACGAGAACCATGTAGACATTCTGTGTTCTTAGAATTCCCTAAAAATTCTGTTCTTAGGGTTTATTGTTGTTAGATTGAATGTGATTAAAGTAATACAACTAAGTATTTTCCTGTTTACTCTACACCTAAATATTGCACTTAAAATACCAGATAAAATAGAAACACCCAACACCCCAACCTATCCAATTCACCTTAAACTCAGAAAAGAGAAAGGAAATTACAGAAGGGCCCATTTTGATGGAATTATGAAAATTTGTGTCTTTCTTTCACCATTTGAGGAACACTGTGCATGACCTTAGGATTCTGGAATCATTCAGGCTGGAAAATCCCTCCCAGCCCATGGAGTCCCATCTGTGCCCCATCCTCACCTTGTCCCCAGCCCAGGGCTCTGAGTGCCACCTCCAGCCCTTCCTGGGACATCTGCAGGGATGGGCACTCCAAACCCGCCTGGGCAGTTCCAAGGCAGTTCCTGAGCCCCCTTTCCATGGGGAAATTCCTGCTGTGCCCACCCTGAGCCTGCCCTGGCCCAGCCTGAGGCCGTTCCCTCTGCTCCTGTCCCTGTTCCCTGGAGCAGAGCCTGATCCCCACCTTGCTATAATCTCCACTCACTTGCAGAAAACAACATATCTAGAAAATTACCAATGTAGGATGTGATAAATCCACCACTAGAAGTTGCCCACTGAGATTCAAAGAAACCCATAATGATGAAGAACACTGGCTCATTTGATCACATGAACCAGATTAACACAGACTCTTCCTAGGTTGAAGGCCCAAGTGAAAGAAAAGTCTGGAAAGACTGAGGCCCCATGTCCATGAGTGAAATGTGCTACACCTTCATGCAATAACACATCTTCTTCTCCTTCCCTCTTCCATACAAAGTCAACAGATACATTGCATGCTAACCAGCATGCAGCTTCCAATTGTTTAAAATCTCTTTATTACCCACACTGCTGCCTGCACTGCCAAGCTGTAAATTATTTGTTGCTGTAAATCAGTATTATTTTTGCAAAAGCTTAAAACAATGTACTCTCTTCTTATGTTGCATCCTCCATGATTCCTGTAAGCATGCATAATAAATGTGTATAATCTTCTTTCTTGAGGAAAAAAACCCCACCAAAACACAAATCCATGTTCCTGGTGATAACCACACCAACTCTGTGTACTCTATTCCTGCCAGTTCCTTGTAACAATGTTAGAATCACACTCTTGAGCTCAATCCTACCAAAGATGATAAGATATGCACATAAAATCCCCTCAGTAAATTTATTTTATCAGATTTTAGATTATCATTCCTCATCTGAATTAAAATGTGATATTGCAAATGGCTCCCTTGCCTTTCTGGGCAAAGCAGAGAGTGTTTAAAATTTGATTCAAACAGAGTGAAAACAACCATGGATGAAAAAGCTGCTGTAAAGAGGAGGCAGAACAGCTGTAGATGCTTGGTGAATATCACAAATAAAAATTATGATGGTGCTGTTTTGACAACTTTTCTTTGACCAACCTGATAACAAAGTATTATAAACTGGCAGTTGGGTATTTTGTAATAGGGGAAATCTTTACTCACACCTTGTGTTCATTTTTGATTTAAGTTTTGCTAGCCATTTGTTATATTTTATTGTATTCCATGTCCATTTTTCAATGGGTTTAGTGAAAAAAGTGTTGAGAACTGCATTTTATAATGTTTCTAGCAGCGATTATGAGTAAATATCTAGGGAAGATGGACTGTTAGAAGTGCTGGTGCGTTATATCTCAATTTTGTCCTGCTTTCCATGAAAACTGGGGTGCCCATGGGAGCAGAAATTCTGTGTGCTCTTGCAGATTATTTCAGTGCAGGAGTGCTCTACATGGTAATGACACAGTTGGTAACTTTGGTCTGATGAGAGGGAAGGTATTGTAGGGCCCCACATTTATTTCAAAATAGGTATATGCTATCATCTTTAAAAGGAAAAAGAAACATTTAAGCCTGTGTATACATGCATTTAATAATAATTTATATGAATACCCAAAAGCCAAAATATTAGCCAAAAATCTTTTACCTTTAACATGAAGCAAAATTTTGCAGGAAAGTTTAAATGACTTGATACAGAAGCAAGGAAATTCAGCCCATGATGCAACAACTTTTTTTACTCTTCATGAAAAGTCTGTTGAAAAAAATTATCTTTTAGCATCAGGCTACCCTCTATTTATTGCTATTCATATTAATGTTGCTGGTATTGATATGTAATTAAAAGTGTCTAGCTTCAATTTAGGCTAAAAATGTAACGCTTGCTTTCTTTCTTAAAGGTTAATATTCACACTTTTTCTTGACTGTTTTACTTTAAAAGTTCACTTCAATAAAACCTGTGAAGTGTAGCCTGAGCCTGGCCTTTTTTTTTTTTTTCCCCCTTTACTTTTTCCCTGGAGGAAAGGAAAATATTTTACTCCCGTACTAAACTGAATTGAAGGTGAATGTATCAAATACATCAGTAAAGCTAATGTCAAGCAACGTTCCTCCGTTATATTCAGTGAAATCTGTTTAATTGACAGATATTTCGCAGTGACCAACCCTCCTGAAGCATCTGACAAAGTTCTGCAGAGAGAGACCTGGGGGTTAGGGTTAGGGTTAGGTTTAGGGTTAGGNTCCTGTGCCACCGCCCAGGGCACCCTGCCTGCCCAGGGCTGGGCTGGGGGAGCTCCACAGGAACCTTCTAGCCCCAAAAAATTCTGGGATTCCTTGAGGTTGATCTGTGGCTTTTGCCTGTGCCTGGACCCAGGAGATTCTTAAGCAAAGCTTTATTGGCTGTGTAAAGTTTATCACCCTTCTTTCAGGGCCAAATTGAATCTGGATTTGTGTCCTCTACATGACATGCCAAGAAATCCAGCTGGTTCACAGGGTCTTAACCTGATGCTATGGGATAACTGCAGTTTCATCCTCTGGAGGGCTGCCCTTTTAATGTACTTAAATTATTACTTTAAATGCTATTATTTATTTGTTTGGAAATCAAAGCCTCTTGAATGTGGCTCTATATGTTCAGTAATATTTTTCAACAAACCACAAGCACTAAAATACAGAAAAGCCCTACACTGTGAATTAAATAAACTCAGCCTTTTCCAGGCTATTTGTTGCATTTTGTGCATGTACACGTGACTCAGAAAACTCTCCACGGCTTTAGAAAGGACAGGCTGCTTCAGCAGCACATCAGATCACTGATGTGGGAAGAATTGCTTTGCTAAATTACCTGCAGAACAAATACAGCATTTCCAAGCCTGTAACTTGGCCTTTGGGTACACCTTAAACATTCAAATGTCACACAAGAATTCCCACTGAAATTTCATTTTTGGTAAAACAAGTCAGGGATAAATAAGTATAGCAGTGCAAGTGTGGATGTTTAGAAAAGCCAAATTTAAAATAATTATGTGTTTCTTGTTGGTTTTTTTTTTTCTATTTATTTTCTCCATCAGTAAAATAAATAATATTTTGCCTGATTGCATCAGGAAAAATAATTTGGGTTTTTTTTACTAATTAAGTATTTTCAAGATATTTGTTATATATTCTTACATGCATTATAGAAAAAAAAACAAAACCAAAAGATAGATACTGATGTTGCAATTCTTCCCATCATTATTAACCTGGTTTATATTCCTTTTCGTTCTTGAAGGAATACAAAAGCTGACATATAGGTTACAAAATGGGAAACAGCAAAGTGCTGAGGGATGACGTCTGCCCTGGGCAATTAAAAAAAGATATCTTCAGGCTGGACAGTTCCTGGGGAAAGTTAAAGATCTGGATAAAATACTGACAGTCCTGAGTGTGTTTCTTATATTCCTACCAAGAGAGTTCATCCAGGCAGCAACATGATCAAGATTGCACAAACTGGATCCTCTCATCTCAGGGTGATGTATTTTCTATTCACTATATATCAAATATTGTCCAAAAAAAGGCTCATGACAGCATTTGAGCACCTCTCAGCATTCAGCACATTAGCAGTGACAAAATGACAGCTTTTGGCTTTGTTCATTGAAAGCACTGCAGAATTTTCTTTTGGTAGAAGGGAGAGTAGAGGAGAGAGAAGCACAGAACAAAAAAGATACAGATAAAGAGGTCATTTATGCTTCCCAGTCAAATATATCCAGGAAGCTAAAACCCCTTCACCTTTTGTGATAAAAATTCTGCAATATCACAAGCATCCCTTTCTCTGCTCAGACAGGTTCAGCTTCGACAAAGCCACCCTGTGATGACACTTTCTCTGCCTTAACTTTGAGCATTAAAGAAAATATGTGACAATCACTCCACTTTGAAGGCAGGCACAAAGGAGAAGTTTCTGGGACTGGTGGAAATAAACTGTCTCCTTCTTAAAGAAATTTTTTAGTTTAAGGAGGTCTTAAAGCTTAGTGTAGAAATGTGTATATATAAATTTTTTATTATTTATTTATTTATATTTATATATAAATGTTATTCAGG